>LUCH01000086.1:34669-60103 GCA_013368495.1 Paragonimus heterotremus | reverse complement strand
TATGGGAATGCGACAGCTGCGATCATTTGTGAGTGACGTTCGACTTGAAATAAGAAACTTATCAGACCTATACCAACGTGTCACATGTGCGCTGATTAGCCTTCCTATGTCTGTTTCCTGTCAAATTTCTGTCACGCTGTCGATGTTATTATTGTGTTTACATCAGTCACACATACAGTTTGTCTGTATGAATTCAACGGATACTAACTTGCTATATTCTGCTCGTCTCATCAATACACTGACTTAACTAAAATGGCCGCTTGTACCTGGTAGTAATACACCAAAACCACACGGAATATTCACCTTAAAAGCACACTATCTCCTACCGAACTGAATGCACAATCCAAGTGGTACTAACACGCAAACCTGGTTACGTTTGTATATTTGATAATTTCGTCAAATCTAATGTGTAAGCACTGGGACAGTAAACAACGAGGGTACATTTCAAAAATGTGGACCGTCATTCAGTCCTCAGCCGTGACAAAGACATACACCACTGACCAGTTCTAACGAGAGTGAAACTCGAGTTTAGCGATAGTTTTCGGCGGAGATCGACTAGAATTTCTAACTGAACACGAAATATGTGGTAAGTTGTTGGTTGCGCCTAATCCTCATAAAACAAACATTTGACTGCATGTGGGCAATCGTTCGTTGCTCGAATATCCAAGAGAATGTCAACTGCATAGAGAACTTGCCATTAGTTCCATATTGTGATTGAAAAACCTAAAATTAACAAATAATCACTTTTTTGTTTCCTGCTTGGAAAACCAAGCACATTCAAACCTGTGTAAACACAGTAGGTCTCGGAAATGTTAACCTTAGGTTTTTTGTAGAACTCCCCTCTGTCCTGTGAGTGGTTTCCAGACATTTATGGTATGTGTGTGTATTTACCTCTTAGGTCTTCCAGACGAGCAATACTAGTGAAAAGATCCTTTCTTTGTTTTGTCTTTCAATCAATAAGCTCTACCCGCATTAAGAATAATCAACATTTCGAAACAGTAAGATTCACACAAGTCAGATAGTTTCAGCCCATATTGTTTGTCAACACCGATGACTCACTGATATTTTCCTCCTGTATGCCGAAGTTCACCGTATCCAGACAGTGGACAGTTTATGGCTCAATGTCGCATGCAAATCACACATTTTCTCGTAGAATTAGTGACTCCACTGTGATCCGATTACAGAAACATGTATTCTACACTGAATGCTGACCAGATTTTAATAGTGGATCACAGTAAGTGGTGAGCACCGACGAAACTACGTCCACGATCCCATGAACTATATCTGTTCGTACTGTCGTAAAAAAAAGTCGATCGCTTACAGTCTGAAGTCGGGGTGTTTCCTTTTCTAGACTGACTCTTACGCCTTGCTGAATAATCACACCATTTCTCTAAGCCATTCGATAAATCGGCTTTATCAGTGGTAGAATTACTACCGTAAGTCAACCGTGGGCATGATAAGATAAACCGACTGAACTCTATTCATACACGTCTGCAGGTCCCATAACAACTTCCGCATCCGGACAGTAGTGGCTATGTAATGCTTTCAAAACTTTCCCACAACGTCCTCACAGAAATACCGATATTACGTAGACAACTGCGTGTGTACAGAAACAAGGTGCACTTAGGATAAATGGTGGTTTCACTCGGATTCACCCCTAAAAAACTCAGGCAGGTAAAAGCAAGACCGATGGAACGGAACCCGACATGCATTTGGTTCCAGCGTCCACAAGAGAAACAGTCGGTTGAATGTGTAACCTTAGTAACACCAAGACTTTGTGAAATGGAACATGCCATGAAAGGAAGTTCACAAATTAATGTCTAAGACCGCAGGGTGGTGGTTACCAAGGTAGCAGTAGGTTACACAAGTTTTTCAGTTGTTTTATTTAATTTCCTCATGGGCTTAAACTGAGCGACTGTGTGTTGTTGACTTGCAATTTTGAAAGCACCTACAGCCATCCCAGTCTACCGTTTGCTTCCGAGACATTCGCTTGTGTAATTTTATGAGGCTATGACAAGTAGGAGAACACTGATACCTAGTTTGTGGACGTTTGTCTTGGAGGTCTTTTCATCATCTGACGGTTTTTCAAGATAACTCATAGTAAATAGTACGTTGCATTCTGTAATTGTAGCTTGATGTGTAGCGCATTCACACCTTGCTGGCATGCTGTTTCTTTGCATTTTGAATTTATCCGAAACCCAAATTTTACTCGCTGTATCATTTTTAAACAATCGTGGGGTATTTTTTAAGAAAAATTGTCACAGGTTGTAAGATGCTTGAAAGGAGGTTGAGACCAACGGCAAGGTGAGCTGCCCACAACCTGAAACTCTGCAAAATGATGACCAGTCACAACAGAAGAACAATTCAACCCACAAAGCAGACTACACTAATAAATCAAATGCTTACTTATCTGTAAGTCTGTATGGGACGAGTATAACATTTGACTAGGAAGATGGGAGATTTTATTTTGGAAAAGTAGTCAGTAGTGAGCAAAATGACCAATCTGAGTTGACGAGGGTGTAAGTTTCGGAAGTCATAGCAGAAGTTAGACTTCCGTGTTTCTAAACAGGTAACAATCAGTTGTATCAATCACATATTGAGCTTTAACGAAAGAAGTGTCTGTTTGCTGGAATATGTGGGAATCCAGTTTTTGGGCTGTAGAATATGAGCAAAACCCAGTCCGAAGATTAATATTTTCACACATATTGCTTCGTTCTGAGTGTGAATTTGTTTTACCTGGCTTGACGTCACCGATACACTTGAGAAAAAGCATCTTCGTGGATATAGACGGCTTTTGTATATTTCAGAAGAACCACTGTGAGGGTAGAATTGCATTAGTAAAACAAATTGCGTGAGATCATATAAATAGCCACTGGTAAGAATTAAGTGCGAAACAGACAGTTCCCTTCAGAAACGTGAAGAAAACTGCTGGAATATGGGGAGTTATAGATGCGATCATTTCGTATTGACTTTCCAGTATTACAGTTACAATAAACTGAATCGTTTTTATCGAACAATTGATGGGATTGGAGGTAGTTATTGACTTTCCTTATCCCACCGACTAACTATTCTGTCCTCTAGTGGTTTAACTTGAACAGATTCAAACTATTGCCAATTTGGTATGGATATGTCAGTAGGAATGGATTACATCTATCAATCTCCCTGTTCAGAATTTTAAATAGTCATGATTAGGACTGAGAAGATTAAGAAGAAAATCGAGGTCGTCGGGTGCATTACAGAAATCTGAACAGCATCAAAGGATAATTGTACACCGTTTACCGAACGATGAAGTGATATAACGAACGTAGGAGGCAGGAAGACTGAGAGGTGCGCATGTTTGTTTTTTAGGTGGCAACCCATGAAACGTCATCCTAATGAAGCCAAATTAGACACCGGTACCCGATTAGGATGAAGATGTGACCCTTTTCATGGGACGAATATTTGAGGACGTATTTAACCATGTGTGTGTGCATCAGCTGATGTCAGTTTACTGCACCAAACTGATCCCGTATCTTCACCTGTGAGTTAGGTTTCGTTTCCAGATATCTCTTCCGATGGGTTACTCCTACTTCCAACAACAAGACAACTGTGAGCTAAAAGGCGGACGGGTAAGAACTTATTAGTTCTGTGCCAACGTGATGTACGTAGATTAATAAACATTTCTACGCTTCTTCCGTGTCCAATTTCTGTCGCACCCTCTAGTTTCCTATCGTGTTTACATTAATTTCGCTTGCAGTTTAACTGTATAAATCCACACGTACTGACTTTAATACATTCTGCTCGACTCATCAGTCGATCAGCTTAATTTTCAAATCCGGTATCAATCACTTGTGACCGTAGTCTTCCACCTAGGTAGAACCTTCGGCCAACGTCTTTTAGACAGAAGCAATAGACTCGATTTTCTCTTTTATTGAAACACTCCAGTAATGCGTATCCTTGCTGTTGTGTTCCTATTCGGGTGCAATCAATATTAAACCTTGCAGGCTAACAGCGTTAGAGAGAAAACACGTAACTCGGTGGAAGTACAATCTATATTGTTCCATTTACAAGCGGTAGCCTCATTCTTGTGTGCGTGGACAAATGTGTCGTTGGTCGTTGAAGTCGCGACCAATCAGGACGCAGCGTGAGTCCCAACAGGAGCTTGGAGCACACAGGTGGACTCGATGCGCACACAACACTTGCTATGGCCGACATCAGAACTGCTGCCACGTTTTCATAAACCCCAATAGCGAGGTTATCGATTAGGGTTAACCGGACAGTTAACATACCTTCTAACGAGACGGTCGTGCAGCCTCAGCATTACTCGCAAACGAGTTTGTTTGACCGTTCGCATTTTATAAACCGGTAGTACCCAAAATGAGGTTAACAAACGAGCGGTCAACAAGGCTGACTCATGAAAGCGTGATCAAAGTTTTACTCCTGGTCATAGGAAAGGTATATGCAGCTGACGAACTCTAGCAAGAGCGAAACTTCAGTTTGTCACTCCCTTGTGAAAGAGGCTGACTTGAAAACCTATGGGAGTACAACAGCTACGATCAGATGTGATTGATGTTCAACTTGAAGTCAGTCAAATCTTCACCTGCTCATCAGTACTGAATATTATTTTACTTCGTATTTGAATCATACGCCGATCTACTTACAGACAGCTCATCGTCTTTGGTGGCTGCCACTTCATTTCTTTAATCGGTGATTACTGACCAACTACACGTGTGTCACTCACTGCTCTAGCTTTGCCAGATAATTGTTCTCCGAAAACTTTTAATGTTTTGCTATATGTGCTCAACTGTTCTCGTTTTGACGTTGATTTGTGTACATGAGCGAGAATGGCGAACGAAGTGTAGTTCGAGCACGCGTATCACATAAAGTGTCTTATACGTTAAATGTTTTGGTATACAGCGTAGTCTGTCAAACGTTCATCTTTGTCCTTAGACTCCATACTGTAAACAAACCGGTTGTGTACGGTCGCTCTTGACGAAACTCACGTACAAACCTGTCTCAATGATGAGTTACCTGTTGGACAGAGAACGAGAGAGCAAAATGTTACCCTTACTTGCACCAACACGGGTTAGAAATCCGGGTCAGCTGTAACCAGCGTCGTTGTACAACAAACACATGTAAGTGAACATACAAGGATGAAAACAATAATGAGGCCTAGTAAAAGTGCTACTCTGGTAAACGCAACTTCAGGAGTATTCGTCAAACAGGTTAAAACACCAAAATAATTTCAAATGTACACTTTTTGACTGTAAATGCTCACGATATACATTCAAGATTGGTCGACAAGCGGATTCACGTTCTTAACCGTCACTAGACAACAGTGTGTTTCAAAGCCTCCCAATTTGTCAGTTCACTGAACGAAAGTGATCAATGCTGAGCCTGTCTGAATTCTCAGTGCAATCAACAGGCAAGCCTGCTATCTGAAATAGATTATTCCTAAACGTTTATGAGATACAGGAAAATTTCTCACATTCGTCAAAGTTGTGTCCATGTTTGTTCGGCCTATGAGGCGCATAATGGATACGATCACACTCAACACTGTCATCTAACTATGGAGTCCGTGTCAGAAAACTAAAAAATCCTGTATGCACATAGAGCACTTCAACGCGGAATAACAGTCAAACGTCCACCAGCGAAAACTCTCCTTACAAACTCTATGTAGGTCCAATAACAAAGTAACTACATAACTAGACGCGGTGTCATTTGGTTTTCCAGTTTATTCGTGAGCTCATTGCTGCGTTTGTTCATCTATTTCAGTTGTTTAGCTGTAAAAGCAAACCACTTATCTCTACTTCCGGTCTATGACTATTAAGTTCCGATTAACCAAGTTTCGCCATTATTCAGAATAGCTCATGGGTTAGTATGCAAACATTGAAAATGTTCGGCTATATTCCTATCTCATTTGCATTCATTTGGATACTATAATATCTGACACCAAACCGACTGATTCGCTATCCTCTGGACGACAATATCGCAGTTCTGAGTAGTGAAAATCTTGCTATCCCAAATACAACAAAATATCTTATTACGAGAGATGAACGGTACAAATTTGGTCGAGAAAGTTACACTGTTTTGCTTAATCTGTTTGAAATCAAATCACAATATACGTGGGATTATCCTCACAAGATCGATATGTGATTGCTCATGGGAAAAGACAGATATCCGGTATCGTCTACCTTCAAAGTGCAGCGGAAATGCATCCATGATGCAACTGTATCTCCTAAAATTTCTGACAATCAAATATCACAATACAAATAACTAGTTACTAATGGTTTTTTGATCAATGTTTACTACTTGTCCACGAGAATGTGTACATGATTATCGCATGTATGGAATGAAGTCCGACATTGATTACCTTGAACTTACGGACGCATATCCACACAGCAACAGATTCCCAACATTGGCAAATTACTTCACTGAACTTTGAACTTTTATGGGACACTAAAATGTTCACCTGGTAAAAATCAAGACGCGTTTCTTCACAAAGCTCTGTTCCACATTTCAGGATTGATACAGCGGCACCAACAGCAAAACGGATTTCATCACCATCTGGAGGACTCAAGCGTTATAAGGTAAGATATATGGTAACTGAATAAACTTATATGATTATCTGACCTGTCCAAGCATACACCCTCCTAAGCAGACAACTCAAACCAATTCACGTACTACACCCGAAATATGAGCAGTGCTGGATTGATTGACTGCGACATTGTACGAATATACTAACAGCCTGTTTTACATTAGTAGGGCTCGCGCCAAGACGATTATAGTGACAGAAACTGTTTATTTTTTTTACCAAGAGAAACTGATGTGCAAGCGTTTCAACTCACTCTAGCTGACTTAACAAAGGCATACGTTACAGATGAAATAGACAAGTTAGTGCTTTCTCTTACTTCTGTCCATTTCTGTCGACTATTGTAAAGCTTCAGCTCCTACAACGGGATAGAATACTAACACCACCTTGGCAATCTTATACAGGTCACCTAGTTAGTATTGCATGGTATTCCAATGTCCAATAGAAGATTTTAAATTGAATTATGTATTTTAATCCGTCCAGATCATTCTTACAAAATGTATTCTTTTCCAAGGAATATGAACTCGTCTGTGGAACAGAACAAAGTCGGTAGCAGTTACTGGAGTCCATCATTTATCTTCGTCCAAGTAGATAGGCTTGTTTTCACAAGGTTTGCTTTCCTGCATTGATCATGTACTACAGTATACTCTTGAGATGCGATACTCCGTTCATGAAACACTGCTACCAGATATAAGCATATTTTATATTAGATTCCTTAGTGACAGTAACAAGCTTCCCAGAACCATACGTGAACCACTTCTTGAGGATCGAAATAGGTGCATGCCCCCTCCATGAATGATTATTGTCAGAGTTTTGTCGCACAGAAACCAGGGGGTTGACCACAGGCCGTGTCAGTGATATCATTATTGTGAGCAGTGCTCTAAAATGATGATCTCGTACTAACGTGACTGAGGCGGTGACAAGTTTTTCAAAAACGGTGTGCTCCATCCTACCTTTGTGATAAAATTAAGGCAACTGAATTATGTGAGAGCGTTATGTTTGTGGTTTTAATGCTTTTCCCTAAATCTTGAACTCGAAAGCAAGAACGCTTGTCCAATGACCTAATTACTGGTGTTTATTTTCTCACCTGATTTGGACTTGTGGTGGATATAAGAAGTTGGAAACTGCTGGACAGTAAAACAGCTTTGTGAAACCTGAAGATATTCCCGTCCGTGAGCAGTACTGCTGTAGTAAAGTAAAAAATGCTCGATGGTGAAGAAGTGATTCCTCTTCGTTTGTCTTCCAAATTTTGATCAGAGATTCTCGCACATATGGTCAACTTCACTGTGTGATCCAATATAGATGACGGGTAGTTGTGCTGGCTAAATGCAATATTTTCTTTTATGGGGATCTCCAGTACTGTATGATCCTAGAGGCACTCCTGAAGAGTATGAGCTTGTGTTTACTTCTACAGATTTTACAAAATTACGTTATTAATATAAATTGAACATCACTCACAACTGATCGCAACTGTCACATTTCCATAGACTTTCCAGTAAGATTCCTTCGAAAGCAAACACTAGACTGGTGTTTCGTTCCTGTAAAAGCTCGTCAGTAGTGCACATCGCGTTGACCACTGCGCCGATGACCTCATATGAAGTACGATTGAATCATCAAAAGTGAACGCTCAACCACATTTATTTATGAGCAATGTTCAGGTTGCCCGATCGCCTCAGGTTGAGATACAGTACAAGTCCCGTTAACCCTGCAGGGAATTGCACATAATTTCACACTTTGTTCTATTTTATATACAACCTACATCAGTTGCTTTTGTACAAAATGAACACCGCTTGTTTGAATTGATCCGATCTAACAGTATATTTCTTGTGCGTGCGTCTCGTCTTCTTTTTGCTGCTGCTGTGCCTGGACTCGTCCGGACCCTATAGTGGGCAATTTTGTGACTGCCTTTTCAGCTGACTGTTCGGTGATGGTAACGTTGTATAGATGTAAGCTCCTAAAACTCCAGTAGATGACTTTACTACCAGGACTCTCTTAGTTAAACCCAAAAATGTAATTAACTAGTTGAACGACACCTTGATTACTGCTGAGCGTTAAAACGTCGCTACCGACCGAAACGAAATCAAACGCAGATCCTATGGCCCCAGGCAAATTGAGTTCATGTTGGTTATTTTATAGAAAATATGCATCAGTTAAATGAAGAATTGCAATTGGTGTTGAAGCCTTGACTCCACTTGCAACTCGCTTGTTTTAACATGGGAAACACTCACCACGTTTTAGTCCGATGTTAGTTATAACAAAATCTTATGCTACGCCAAAGTGCCATCCGGACTGGTCACTATGCTGACATGCCAGTTTGCTCGTGTTGTTAACGGTGATTAGCCGTAGTCTTCTACCAATCACTGGTCGACCTCCTGTAGATGCATTCGTCGAATCCAATCCCTATACAGTGAGTATTAAGTGATTTTTTAAACACGATTTAAAATCGGGGAAAATATGAATTCCCAGCGAACTGTAAAAAGAGGGTGACTCGAGTCCGTTGCTCCTACTCGAAAGGGGTTGACTGAAAAATCCATGGGAGTGCGACTGCTGTGAGTGGCGTTCAGCTTATATAACAAAAAAACAAAGCCCGTAATTTCGGAATAAATTATGAACAGTCGGAAGTCTGATTTATTGGTGACGTCTCGCTTTCGACACAGAAGCCTCTTCAAACCAGATGAATTAGTCACAAATTTGGTGACACGTGAGGTAGACTAGACGTAAGCAGCTGAAGGAAGCATAAAGTAACAGGTTGTGGGTCAGGTTTACTTACAGAATGCATCAATACTGGGATCGGATGTCTAAGTTCAGCAGATCTGGGACAAGTAAACCGCTAGACAGTAATGGAACCAATATAGTTTGTCTGATAGCTCGATTAAAAGGCCAGTTGTTTTCAGGGAGAGTCGATAGGAGAATCACGGTCTTAATGTGTTGAGTTTGTCTCCTCACCCAGCCATCATTGCAAGTCTGTCCGATCGATCCTAGACCGGCCACCATGTGACAGAGAGTTCAACCTCGTCAACTCTATTCCAGATGCATTTATCCTTGGAACTTTTGATGGTTTCTGCAACTAGGTGCTGCTGTGTAGTTCTAAACCCAACGTTTTCCGGATTAGTTTCGTAACCTGTGTCTAACTGGTGATCAGCGATTGCGGAATCTCTGATCATGACCTGAAACTTCAATGGATTTCTGGGTGCTTTTCTAATGCCCCTATCGGCGCTGGTTCACTTTTATTTTAAATTCTTGCGCTGTCCGTCCAATTTGAACTTCTGGCAGTCCCTGCATTTTATTCTGTATTGACAGTTAGCAGTTATCTCATAATGTATGGGGTCTTTAAGATGCGCACTTTTGCAAAACCGTCCTGAAGCCCACTTTGTTCCTTGAATGGGATAACAGCAGTAATTCTCTCTTTCCTCAAGTGTATTTGATAATGAGTTGAGGACCAGTCTTAAGTGTTTTATTTTGGAAAACTGAGATATCTTCTGTTCAGTAACTTGACTATTATCTCTTCCTGAGCTATATGCTAGTAACCCAGGTCTGTCCGTAGATGTAAGGTTGTATGAAATATTAAGGTTGTACTGCTACCGTAAACCTGTTTGGGGTGAGCAAATTTATAGCTAAGAATACTAGATACGCTGGTGATTTTCTTATAAATGGTGGTTTTGAGGCCCTGTCTTATCCTGTACACTAGGCATTCCAAATATGGTAGCTAGTCAGTACTAGATTCTTGTTTCATCGTCTATCTGATTTTGAGATTTGTTTGGATAAGATATAGTAAAAACGTTTCGACCCGATTCCGTCTCATAATCACAACAGTGTTGTCTGCATCACCACCATCAACAAACATCTGGTTGGCTTCCGAACCGACTCAATGCCTTCTCCTCAAATTGTTCCATATAACTGTTTGTTAAAATGTAGAATATTGGAGACCCCATGGCTAGTCCTTGTCCTTGAATATGTGATTGTGAACTAAGGACAAAGTAGTTCATATCCAAACACACAGATATCCCAGCTACTATCTACTCATCAGTTAAGTTTTTGTATCTTTTAGAGTAATGTAGTCTAATAATAACTGTCTGGTTGTTTCCAGTGCTTTCGTCTGAAGCACATTAGTGAATAGTGACATGAAGTCAAAACTAACGAGTAATTTATCATGCTCGACAGAAACCGGGTTAATTCAGCGCACAAGGTCAAAAGATTTCTTGATAATACGACACGATTTCTCCAATAGTGGTTGCTAATTTCATTGTAAAATACCTTGCGAGCTCATGCGATAGACAGCTAATCTCTTCACAATAGAACTGATAAGTATATGGGCTTTATGAATTTTGTAAAGTTCATAACGACATGCGGATTACCATGTATTTCGGGTATAAACCATGTTATTTTCCTCGTTCTGACTTGTCTTTTTCTGTACGCAAATACCTGCTTACTTCATCTTTATTCTTATTCATAACCAGATTCGCGGTTGTATTCTCAACTTTCTTATGTGGTCTTCCTCACAGATTTTCTTTCACTTTCGCTTAGTAGTCTACTTTATTCAATATAATAGTGGTATTAACTTTATCTGTTTTGGAAATAATGATCGTTTCATCCGAGCTCAAAGTCTGCATTTTCAGTGGGAGCAAGGCTACGAGTAAATTTTTGCTGAGACTTAAGAATACCGACCAGCTGCGGACGCACCGTCTCCGTGTCCGTTATGGTCAATTTAGAAGACGCCGGTTCGACACTTGAAATAACCTCTTCTGCGTTTGCTCGTGACTTGTGTACTGCACAATTCAAAAACAGCATAATTTTAGGGCAGCATGTTCCGTATTCGACAATATCCTGTCAAACAAGTTGATTACGTAACTAAATCTACGGGCGGCACTTTCTGATCGCATTAACTATCTTGTGCTAAGGCGAATATATATTTTCCATCATACGTACATACCGCTCCTTAACATGCTGTCTTTGGACCGATATGACTTCCAAAATCTCCTGATGACAACACAGTATTTAGATTTCCACACAACTAACTTGCATGACCGGATGACACTCAAACGATTTGTGGTCTAGTAAATCCTTTTAGCTGCTTACGTCTAGTCTGCCCTAAATACATCCAGATTTGTGACTGGTTCCTCTGATCTGAGGGAGTTTCTGGGTCAAAAGGTGAAACGTCACCAATAAATCGAATTATCGATTGTTCATAAGTTGTTCTGGAATTAGGACTCTTCAATCTGTCTCATGCCTATTTCAACAAATAGCGAAATATCCTAGTTCCCACCAGTAAATTTACATTATCTTACTATTTTATTTTCGCACCGATTGACTTACTTGATATTCCAGAGCGCTTCCGCACAGTGGTAGAAGTTGCCCAAGCAACATGAAATATTTGAATACCGTCAGAGTAGGTGTGTTGTTCACTGAGGAACACTGCACTGGATCACACTTTCATGACCATCAGCACAATAGTTCTGAGTGAAACTATGAAAATCAAATAGCATCAGGTAGACCAGTTGCCCCAAGTTTAATTGGGAGCACCTGTGATTATCTTGGGCAGACGGTTATCGTTTCAATAGATGGAGGAGTACGCTCATCACATCTACCTGAAAACTGAGGTTTTAGACTAGATGCGTATTACTGAAGACCAGGCTGAACCGCTAGAACGAAACACGGCCTTGACGTGGTGTGACGGCTTGCGTATCTCAATGACTTATTAAGCTAAACTGGACGGTGTGACGACCAAACCGACAGAGTTGCTCATTTGAAACATTGAGTTCCCTTTATCCAGTTCATTAAGACGACAAGAAGACATACATTGCGAGATGCAAGCATTTCGTTTATTCTCATCAGTCGATTACATAAAACATGCATTTATATAGGTTAAGCGTTTGGCGACAAAACAATAAAGTGAACGAACATCACATGAGAGTAATCAGGGTTCACTGCCACGATAACGAAATTGATTGCGTCAACACCTTCTGTCAACAAAGGGCCTGTGCATGACGTTTGGTCAACAGTGCCTCCAAAAACGCCAGCAGCCTAGTGTTGCGGTTGAGCAATAGGACCATGAACGAAGTGATGGAGTCAACCACAAGACCTGTTGCGACCACGTATTCCGTGGTCAAAGACGCCGGATTTCTGTGAGAGTGTTGGCATACTGACCCGCGTTGGGTCATTGTTTGCACCAGTCACTTGAGGATGTGCTCCACCTCCCTTTGTTGTAAGTTTCGGTCCGTTCTGCCAATGTGTGAGTCACCGTAACTGCAACTGAACTGGTAGATAAAATGAGAGGCAGAATTTTTCCAGAAAGAACGATCAGGGTAGTACAGACTCATCCTGCGGGTTGAAAGCAACAAGCACAATCCCGCTGCGTAATATATGTGATCAGTGGCTGTTTTCAACATTCGACTTACACCAGTAATATTGTAGTCACCTGTGTAGGTAAGGATGACAGTAGCCTGAATCTTCAGCGCTGATTGTATTTGGGAGGCAGCCACTCGTTTCTTGGAATGTATTTCAACAAATTTGATCGGATATCCATTAGCAAGCAGAGCACTCTTCAAAAGCTCCTCTTCAGACTTTAGGCGGTCGGCCATGTACAGTCTGTTTGCTCGATGAAAAATCGATCCCACTAAACTGCGTTTGTGAGCGACGGACACAAGCGGAGAGAATTGCAGGTACTGCTCACTTCATGTTGCTTTTCGATAAACAGACCGACTAAGTGTGCCGGCTAAGCGCCGAGAAATAAGGGCGCCCAAGAATGGTAGAGTTATCTAATTCCTGTTCATGAGTGACACAGAGTTTTCGATGAGTGGAATTGAACTGCTGCAAAAGAGTTATGAAATGGGCGAAATCGGTGAATAACAGGATGTCGTCAACATACTGTTTATAAAACAAAGAACGGTCAATATAATCCGATAGTCCATCTTCGACCATTCCAAGAAAAATATGAGCCAATTTTGGGCCCAACCGGCCGCCCATTGTTACAGTACCAACTTGCTTGTAAGCTCATCCATCAAGTTCAGACCGAATATTTTCCGCACACGTAAGAATTAATTATTTGAGGTAGTCGACAGGAATGGATAAATAAATATGATGAATCAAAATAAACTTACATAAAGAATCAACCGTTACATGTAATGGAACGTTTGTGAATGGTGAGTCAACGTCAGTTGAGTACATTTTGTGTGGAAATCACCGAAATGTCCTTCAAAATATCACATAACTCAAAAGGATCCTTCAAAGAACGGGAACTGAGGGCTTTACGGATGGAATGGAGGGGCTGAACTAGCCATCGAGCAAGGTTGTGGTAAGCTGAATCATCCGTGGTGAGGATAAGCCCTAGGGGGACACCGGCTTTGTGCAAGTTGGGTTATCCTATCACTGTTGGTGTACGGGTCCCAATCGGTTTCAACTGTTTATACTCCTGCCCACTTTAATCCATGCAACAGAAGAATTCGCAGCTACCTGGACATTTGTTTCTCAACTGGAATGTTATTACCTGGCGTACGGTCAACTTTAAACTTCCTATCGTCAGCCAGAACGATGCGCATTTTCATCATATAACCAGGTTTATTCCAAATTAAAATACCAGCGCTTTTGTCTGGTTTCAGATATACCACGTCTCGCATCTTTCTCTGAAGTGTTTTGGCTGCGGTTTTCTTAGTGATATACTTGGCGAAGTTCCTGAACTTTATACGGCATACCAGGGTTAAGTCGGCTAGCATAGCGGCAAAACGATTCTGGATTTCTGTAAACTTGTGAAGATTTTCGCGCGCCGTGTTGATGTGGGAAATAGCCAGTCTGACAAAATTGTCGTTATTGATGAATAGTTTTTCTCTCACCGGAGTTCTGATGGAATCAGATGGAAAACGACCAGACCGAATATACTCCTGATAGAAACCAATACGGGTTCGTTCAATCACCGTTTTGCGCCTCAGTGTTGACAGTTTATTCAAACCTGTCGTAATGTATGGAGGGGGCCTTCTTTTGAGAAATTTAAAACATTGAGTTCCTTTTACCCAGTTCATTAAGAAGGAAAGAAGACATACATTAAGTGATGCAAGCATTTCGTACCAGAAGGTCCAATAGGTAGATGTCTGACAAACCAGTCTTCTGGTCCTCCAGGTTGGAGATTGGAAGAACGTTGACATCTTTTTCCGAAAAATGTACGAGTTCTGGTACACTGCCACCCACCTGCTGCCTTGCGGTATAGGTTTTTGGGATAAAGGCTTTAGGTGAGAACCCTAATCGTTCTCCTGTTTACGTCTGGGTGCCCTGGCAGTATCTCAGCCCACACACAATCATGAATGGTTACAACACAAGTAATTCCATACTGCATCGGCTGTCTCACAGTAGAAACCGGGTCGTCCTATCTGCTGCATACAGCAGGGTGGACAGGGGAAAACATGCTACTGCTGACCCCTCCCCACTATTCCATCAAAATTAGCTCCCAGACTCCTCTCGAACCTCATTTCTGGTAACTACTCTACAGGTCCCGTAATAGATTTGGCCATTCATAATAACATTATGTCGGCGAGTCCCATATCTTACTATTCAGCTTCAGATCTCCTTCGTCCCTTGCTCAGACCTAGGATGCGAACTAATGTAGGTGCCTTCAAAGTTCGCACACTAAAACAGATAGGTCAATAGGTCGCTGTCGTACGAACGTTAGACTCGTTTCATGTCGATGTCTACTGTAGCTGAGAAACTAGAGTCTCGGACAGTAGTCAGCGTATGGAACTAACAGCACCCTCACCGTCTATCCGATGCCACTGATACCTGTCTGGCTGGAGTAGATGTATTCCTCAACACGACGGCCCAAACCACATTAGTAGATTGGATTCCTGTTAGCAGTAAACCTTGTGCCGTCCACTTGGCCGGTTCCGTTGAGACAAGCTCTCGACGTGACTTTCAGAAATCGTTCCATTGTGCCTCCATACGCTCCCACTGACTGTAATGACGTTGGCGTCAAAGCCGCGTTTTACTCGGATCTGGCCGTTCTCCTTCGGTCGACACATGATTCTGATATAGTCGTTCTAGCCGGAGGTATGAACGCCCAGGTCGGCCGCCTTGGTGAGGCTAGGTCTCCTTTTGATGGCAGGTTTGGGATGGCTTCACACCGTTCGGATAATGGCAAACGGTTGTTACAGCTGTGCGCTGAGCATAAGCTATTTTCAGCTTACCTTGCGACGGATCTTGGAACATCGGCACTCTTACAGACAGCCGACGGTCGTGATCTTTTTGGATCTAAAGGCTGCTTTCGACTCAGTTGCTCGTAACGTTCTCTGGAGCTGTCTCCTTCGCAAGAGAGTACCAGAGAAATACTTGAACCTCTTGAGACCACTGTATGCTCACTCTGTAAGCAGGGTGAGAGTTTATGGACAACTGTCTCGGGCGTTCATCACTTCTAGTGGTGTCCGTCAGGGGTGTCCGATTTCCCCCTTCCTGTTCAATTTTGTCATGGACGACATTCTGGAGAGTGCTCTTCGCGAATCCAGTGGGCTTGGAGTTGAGCTTCTTCCTGGCGCTAGATTGACCGATCTGGAGTATGCGGACGATATTGTTTTACTTAGCCCCTCTGCCGAAGACATGCAGACCATGCTGGACAGGGTGAACGACCGAGCTGGTTTGTATGGAATGCGCTTTGCACCCTGAAACTGCAAAGTGCTTCTTCAAGACTGGGGCATTTGCACTCCTACTTTCTTTATTGCAGGTAATCCGCCTGAGACTGTGTACAGTTTCACATACTTGGGTAGCACCATCTCGTCAGCCTGTAATATTGCTGATGAGATATCAGCAAGGATAGCAAAGGCACGAGTTGCCTTTGCCAAACTGCATCATCTGTGGCGTCGAAAAGACGTCCGGTTGTCACTGAAAGGAAGGGTATATAATGCCAGTGTGCGCTCCATTTTGCTTTATGGTTCGGAAACGTGGCCTGTTCACAAAGAAGATATCAACAAACTTGCTGTGTTTGACCATCGTTGTCTCCGCCAATTGGCCCATATTAAGTGGACTGATTGCGTGAGCAATGTGGCCGTTCGCCGGCGCGTATTCCGGAATGCTCGGGATGCGCGATCAATTGGTCAATTAATTACGTTGCACAGCTTGAGATGGTTGGGTCATGTTCTCCGAATGCCAGCTGAGCGTTTACCGTACCGGGCATTATATACTGAGACCACCAACAATTGGGTAAAACCGCGTGGTGGTCAAGCAACAACTTGGTCACGAAATTTGAAGACCTTGACTGCTCCATTGAGCAAAGTGGGTAGGTTTCGCCTGCCTGGATGGGGTCCTCGTGATCACCCAAACCGCTGGTTAGAGACGCTATCCGAGATGGCGATGTGTCACAGTCAATGGCGTACCTGTATCCATACCATTTCTAGTTCTTCCGGCTAGTATTCTCTTATTAATTCTCAACGTTCTTAGTAACTTTTTCTTCTAGGATATTCCACGTCACTGTTGAGGTGAGCGGCGGCCCGAGCCAAAGTACCATTTGGTCAGGCTCATGGCTGTTATGACGATGATGATGATTTTTAGCCGGCACTAGTTTCAGGCATCGTGCACATAATTGTTATACTTGATGCTCGTATTCTCCGATTCAAGCCTAGTCTCAGGTAGCTAGACAACGACCCCATCGATTACAACGGGTAAGTGTTGAGAAACTGGTTATATCCTCGGTAAAACAATTACAAAACCTGCTTAGAAAACAGCCTTAGCAGCTCTTACTCTGAAGACCCTAGTAGCTGATGGGCTGAAATCTGATAGGCCAATCGGAAAGCAGGTGCCGTAGCATGCGGCATGGTGATTTGTGCGTTGAACAAGCAGTGTATTTCAAAGAAACCATGGAGTTGTTAGTAGTTTGACGGAACATTCCTTCTGGCAGTTCATACAACAAGTCTAAGAGAGATATCTGTTGGAAAATGAAAAGTAGCCTAAACGCTGACTTGGTTATTGGAAAAGGCTGATGAAACGAAAATCGCTTTTGTTTCAGGAAACATCAGCACACTATTCAAGCCTACCCGTGTTACTGGGCCCAGACGACCGTTTTTCACTGAAGCTATTAGCGAGGCAGATGGCAAACTCATCCGTAATCAGTCCAGAAGGTTAGAGCGGTAGGCCGAACACTTTTAGGGTCAGCTAAGCTGATCACCTCCGCCTTTTATGTTGTCACTACAAACTTGTGATATAGCACCCTGGTCGGTAGATTTAGCACAACTCACGGAGACCGAGGTCCGCAATTGCATTTCGGTTCTCAAACGTAATAGGGCTGCTGGCCCAGATGGCCTCGTGGTGGCACTTTTCAAAGAAAGTGTGAAGATTCTAGTAGAGGCCTTGACGCAGTTGTTTCGACTTCTGTGGACGACGGAGGCCATCCCTGTGTGCTGGGGTCAGTCAGTATTAGTTCTCACATTCAAAAATAGATTCCAAGACTCTTGTAAAAACCGTAGGATAATCAACTTGACCCCAGTTATTGCTAGGGTTCTGGTATCGATTATCCTTCGTCGACTCACTGCAAACATTAGGGAATAACAGACAGGGACGAAGATATTTTGATCGGATTTTCAATCTCCGCCAAATTTCGGAGCAGCGTCATGTATACCGTCACCCTATAACTGCCGTAGTTGTCGGCTATAAAGCTGCATTTAATTCAATGAGTCGATATACAATTTTAGCGTTGCTTAAACGCAGGGGTGTACCGACCAAGTATTTGAACATACTGTCGACACTTTATTCCCATAATTCAGCTCAGGTCAGAGTTTATGGTGAAATGTTTGACGGTCTTTGCGCCATGAGTGGCGCAGGTCACGACAGTCCACTTTCA
Source organism: Paragonimus heterotremus (assembly GCA_013368495.1). Lineage (NCBI taxonomy): Eukaryota > Metazoa > Platyhelminthes > Trematoda > Plagiorchiida > Troglotrematidae > Paragonimus > Paragonimus heterotremus. Next base: position 41,726 of record LUCH01000086.1, on the reverse strand, counting down.
CCATTTTTGCTTGACTTTGTCTTAGAAGAAATAGTGGATGATTGTCTCCGGCACTTTCAGGATACTGGCTCGGACCTCTTACTTGGTGGTAGAGTGACTGATGTTGATTATGCTGAAGACAATGTGTCACTGTTTGACAATTTTCAAACAGCACAAACAATGCTAGACGTCATTTCTTAGTCAGTTAAGTATTTCGAAATGCGCTTTGTAACTTCAGAGTGCAAAGTGCTTCTACAGGGTCGTTGTGAATACTTGGATTTAGTATTAGGTAATGAAGTCGCGAAGGTCGCTGACCGATTTGTATAGTTGGAAAGCTGTTCCAGATGCGGCTGAGGTGTGGATAATGACATAGAAACGCGCGTTCATAAGGTCAGGGCAGTGTTCGCCAGTCCAGGGGCACTTCTGGAGAAAGAGAGGTGTCTGTCTGATGCTTAAAGGTTGCGTGTATAAAACAACAGTGAGAACTGTATTATTCTATCACAGAGAAACAAAGCCGTTCGGAGTAGGAGACATGAACCCTCCTCAGGTACTTGATCATCGATGTCTGCGTTCAATCGCTTGTATGGCATTGCATCAACGAGTAAACAACGAAGAAGCTGAGAGGCGGTTATTTGGTAGGTATTGTCAAACGAGTTCTTTCGTTCAATCTTCACATTTGCACATACTTAGATGGTTAGGACATGTGCTAAGGAGGCCAGCTAGTCGTTTGCCACACCGAACGCTGTTTTCCGATGCTGCGGCTGACTGGTGCAAGGTGGACAGATGATGATCTGGCCTAGACAAATTAAATACTTCACGAAGGGGTTAATCATTGTAGATCGGGTTCGTCTCCCAGGCTGGGGCCCTTGCGAATCGCAGAGTCAGTGGTTGAGACGTTAGGTGAGATGGCGGCTAACCGAGCTCAGTGGCATGAATGTTGTCATTGTTTGTCTGAGTCGTATTTGAAGTGAGTGCACTTGATGACGCGGGGCAGTGAAAACCGTAAAGAAGCTGTTTAGCTGACGACGCCTTACTTTCACTTTCGATTCGGTTGTTTGTTTACAGGGTGTAGGCGCCTTGATGTTGTATGTTTGAACATAGACGTAGCTACTTTTAGTAGTTAGGTCCATTTCCCTCCCCTTCCTTTTTCATTCTTCTTGTACGAGGTTTGCTTTCTGTTCTTTTTAACGGTTATGTGGCAATAAAGCATCAATGTGAACCACTGACCTATTGCTATCTGTGACGATGATGATGATGATGATCGGAAATTAATTAAAACAAGATACTCAGCAATCATCTTCACTTGTCTTAAGATTATCCACGCCGACATATTCAAAGGAATCAGTTTCACACCCCCATACTAGCAGTTGTCTTCCTAAGGCAATTTCGTGATCATCACAGCCAAGAACTCCTCTAATAACGAGAGAAGACATACGTCGCGAGACGTTAACATTTCGTTTACTGTCTTCAGTCACGAACGTCAAATATTAAAATATGTAGGACATGCGGATAGTAACAACAAAAGAAACAATCAACGATTGGGTTTACATGAAGCAAGGACCGTTATCAGTTCCAGGGCAAACAAACTGCATGAGTCAACAATTTATGCCCACACAGGACCGGACGGTGAGTATTGATTAACATTGACTCGGAGAAGGCAAGCCATATCGGGTTCCGAGTACGCAACAATACTTGGAACGAGTTGGCGGGGTCAACAATGTGACCTGTTTCCTTGATGTGTTTTGCAATGGATGAGGTCGGATTTCATCTCAGTCGCTCTGTTGCCATTGCCTTTTGCGTCATGGCGCGCACCAACTACTCAGGCGTGTGTTCAACCACTCTTTGTCGTAAGCACCGGTCTGTTCTGCCGATATAAACGTTACCGCATTTGCAAAAGAACTGATAGATTACATGTGAGACAGAACATTTCGGTAGGTCACGATTATGAGCTGAGCGACTCTCCTAGTTGGGGGTAACAACCGCAATTCAGCCGCAGGTTATGTACGAGTTAGTTCAGACTGTAATTTTTGACTTACGTCGGTTGTGGTATCATCACGTTTGAAAGGTATGTTCAAAAAGCTTTGCTTCTTAGGGACTGTATCCACGGCAGTCTTGGTCAGTCTTTTCTGGCTGTGAATACCGATGAACTTCTGTGAGCAGAACCTTCTTTAACCTTTCCTCCTCTTCATGCAAGCAGCCATCAGTGCAGATCCGCGCGGGATCTATGAAACAGGGTTCACACAAGACCTCATTTATAAGCACCTGATGCCAAAGAAGAAAATTGCACTAACTTCTGCCAAATGGTTCACTTCAAATTAATTTTTGTTTGAGCCGAAAGACAGAAGTAAATAAGGGATTATAGTGATTTCGTCTACCTTCGTTCACACGTAACCTTTAATACTTTCGCTTGCCCAATGTGTTCCAGTCCATCCTCCCTGAATTGAAAATCAGCGGTCATTCACATGTGTTTCTTGAATCACAGCGATAAGTTTGGGAGCACTGATACTTGGACGTTATTTCACACTTTTAAAAAATCGGAATTCCAAGCCTCAACTCTCTGGCTTTAACATGAATACATTGTGACTAGGAATCAGTTTGCTGGTCAAGCCGCATTGCCCTTAAACACTGGACCTGCTGTTCTACTGGACGCTATCCTCTCGCTATCTTTGTTTTGACCATATTCTCGTTAGTCCAAAGTCTTAGGCTGTGCACTTTTTTCGTCCAAAACTACCTCCTTCCTCGAAAAGACGATTTCATTCAATCAGGATGAGCGGAGCCGTCCTGTTCACTGTATCTGCAATTACACATCGGTGAACTTGGGGTTTCATATGTGCCTCAATCGATTAGTCTTTTTTTAGTTCACCGTTGAATTTTTGCACCGAGAAACGTGGTGACTTGACCCGCTAGTTCACAGTGCTCGTAGCCATGTGTACCGTTGCTGATGCATCATCCTCATAGAAACAGGAGCCTGATACAATAGATGTGAATGATACTAATGAGGGCTACTTATCGGGTTTCGTTGAGAAAGCCCATTTTAGAGGGCAGAGTAGAGGCATATTTATACTACACTAAACTATATTTATACCACACTGAACATTTGCACTGACACATAACGTTTGCTCTTAAGGCGAGCGGGCGGTCTGAGTAGTATTCACAAGTAAACGTGTAGGTACGACAATTCGGTTGAGCCTGTTGTGAAACCAGTGATTTAGCGAACAGCACGAATACCCCATGAAAATGTGAACTGGAGTCGTATTGTCAGTCGTGACAAACTAATGCACCAACGACGAGCTCTAACAAGAATGAAACTCGAGTCTAGTACTACATTTCGACTGGAAGGTTCATGTGAATGCGAAAGCAGCCATTACTCCTAGCTGCGTTCTTTTGCGGAACAAATCTTTTAACAGGTAATTGTGAAGTTACTACCTACAAATGGAACTCGCCATAAATCTTCGCTTTGTTTGCACAAGCCGCCCACAAACAAGTTGTTCAATTTTTCGGGGGGAATCACGCACATATGAGCAGGTGCAAACGTAAAGGGTCACGGAAATTCTATTTTAACTACCTCGCCCAAACTTTTCTTCTACGCCCATCTTGCTTTGGAAAAATCTACACTGTACGTGTGACGGACTTCCACGTCTTCCCGGCAGACAATAACAATAAAGCGTCCTTTTTTTCGTTTTACGTTTTCAATCAATACTCTGTGACCACCTGCAGGAAAATCGGTGGCTCGACTAGATAGGAATCACATGAAGCAAGTTGTCTTGCATTTGGCCTTATCGCATCTACTGGCTTGCCTGTAGCAGTGATCCAGCTGGCTGACCTTACGTATTCCAGAGTTCACATTTGTGGGCAAGCGAGAGTCCCGTTTGTCGAAAGCAACTCACCCCTTATCACATTGGCGTTGTGTCCTCGATGTGAACTCTTAAGGGAAACCCGCATTCTGGGTTAGGTCAGGTCAAGCAGTCGGTAGTGACGCTGTCCGTTTTTGTATGGTCGCACGTAGCCGCTTCGGTTAAAATATCTTCTTTGCAAGAATCAAAATTTCGTCTTTTTTGGTCATTGTCCTTATGCCTCAATCTGGCAGTTTCCTGATATCTTATAAAATATGTAAAGCGGGTTTGGTTTCTGGAACTTGGTGTGGTTACGTTCTTGTATGTCTACTTTTTGTAAGTAACACTTCTGTTGTACTTCTTTTGTACTTCTTCTGTTGTACATCGTTCCGGCTTTTGGCTATCCATGTTCCACAGAGCTGTAAACGCATTAGCATTCACTGGCGGAAGCAAGTTTGTGTACTGTGTTCACTGTGTACGTGCATTTAGTCACGCTCGGACTACCCTGCAATTTGGTAGTTACGACTAAATTGTTAATGTCACTCATTCAATGGACAACTCTCATTATCACACATAGATTATCAGTATACGGTGAGATTATTTGTACGTAAATCTATGCATGTTCATCAGTATACTCGTTTAGCTTCAGTTTCAGTCTGCAGAAAACAGTAGTTCTACGACGGATCCACGAGGGAACCTAGATGGTACACCTCAATTTTTTCCCCTATTCATCATGCCATCGGATTTGATGAAAGGAGCAATACAAACTTGAGAACAGCTGACCGAACATTAGATCATACGACCCAGATGTATTATATCTGAACCTGTGGACTTATTTTCTATCGCGTTTGTCCTGACGATGTTGCCTTTTGGTATTCATTTGTTTGCTTGTGAACACTAGGCCTCATAAAACTAGTTCGTCAGATGCTGAAGTAGATGGAACTGGTGTTTCTTATTCTCTCCGGTTGCAAGTTGTAGCTATATGCAGTGCCGACTTACTAGGTGATAGAGGAATTGATATCGTCAATTGGTCTGGCGTTGGCTCAGCTGCTAACATAAGCAAGACTCATGTTTAGAGGAGACCCCAGTGCACCCACTATGACAAATGTGTGAATTTTGTACATATGAGGAATTTTACTAATTAACGGCCTATGGATGTTAGTTAACTCAAACAAGTCGGAAGCATCCGTTAAATTGATGGGAACCAAAACGTATTTGCTGGCTGACTTTGTTAAAACATTGCCTACGGGCATGAACAAGATGTTCACAGTCTTGAAGAGGAAGAAAATCCAGATCAATGGGAGCCTATGACAGACTGACGGAATTTCGGGTATTCAGAGAATTTCGAATTGAACACCGTCCACACTTGAGTGCAGCCTTCTCATTCAAATAAAACTTTCGGTTGATATACTTCGAAAGAAAGCAGTTGACTAGAATATCGATCTCATGAGAGGTCATCGGTTGTGTATATTCTCGTCCAGACAGGAATTCGCACTCCGGTCCTTATACCGGTGAGGCCAACGTGTTAACCACAACACCAGTAACCTCACAATAGTCGTGACCAAATGGTTATATCCAAACGATCAATCACAACCTTGTGTCTCATAAACACGACAGCAGGAGTGCGAATTCCGGTCGGGAAAATGATATGCAGAACTGATCAGCCTTAATAACAGCAAAACTCAAGTCTGGCGCCTCTTCACGAAGTAGGCTGAACGGAAGGCTTATCAGAATGCGAGGGTTGTGATTAAGCATTGGTGGTGTTCAAGCTGAAACTATGACAGCTTGCGTTTGTCCGAACGGTCTGATTGACTGGTCAGGTTTATCACCAACAAAGTGATGACCTGATGGGAGTAAACAATGTTAACATGGAAAAGTGTGTGAGGACTGCTGTCTTATTGAAGAAGTATAAGGAATGTGTCTAGAATGTGGAATATCAGTGTTCGAATATAACTGTGCATAACTGCGTTAGTCGTGAGTATGTTGAAATAAAAACAGTGACTGAGCACTCTATATTAGAGGAATATCTGCCGTGTAAAGTTAATCATATTAATATACATTGAACATCACCCACAATTGATCGCAGCTGTCGCATTCCCATAAACCTCTCAGTCGGCCCCTTTCGAACAGCGGAACCACTAGATGCGAATTTCGCTCTCATTGGACCTCATCGGTAGTGCATTTCCTTGCCAAAGCCGGAGCTAGAATCACGGCCACGCTTTTCATGAGGCAACCGTGTTTACCACTGCACCACTGATCTCACATTAGGCACGACTGATTTATCATGTGTGGACACTCAACCACTTTCGCTTGTGAGTAATGATCGGGTTGCCCGATCGTCTTGATGGGAGACACAGTAACTGTCTGGTACTCATCAGTAATCATATTAGGTCGAAACACACTTGAAATATTCACGTGTGGTATGCAGCAGCCCATACAACAGTTTAGGTATTTATTCGTTTATTTCCTAGCTAATCCCAGTGTCATGTTATAAATTCAGGTTGAAATCTTATTGCCCGCTGTTGTCTGTTCAAATTTTCTGATATATCCGTATGTATGCATTGCTCTTGATTATAATGAATCTTTTACTAAAGGACCGCACGTCTTTGGAAACGTATTCTCATATGGTGCATACAGTTTTACGTTGCAGTTTTTTGACCCCTACAATGACTTTTATTAACGTACTGGCGAAATAAATAGCTGTCCTAACCCTTCCTATCCTTTCCAGAGCCATTGGTGCTCGTGATCCCCAAAGGAGGCCATTGTAGTAGCAAGGAACAGTGTATGAAAAACGGAAACATTCGTTGACGTCATTGAAATACTAGACCGAATAGCAAACGCTTTAGACAAGTACATAAACTTACGTGGAAACGTATGCATTATGAAGGCTATATAGCACGTATAAAACCGTCTTTCTTCTCTCAGAGTAGAACATTTCGTTCCGTAACTATATATATATATATATATATATATATATATATATATAATGTCAGTGAGAATGTCTGCAGCTCAGGTAGCATATCTGAAGTATTAAAAAGAGCAAACACTGAGTAGTGAACGATTTATTGTGACGTTTCAAATCCACGCTGGGATCCGTTATCAAACAAATAAGTGTGCTTATTTATTTGTTTGATAACGGATCCCAGTGTGGATTTGAAACGTCACAATAAATCGTTCACTGCTCAGTGTTTGCCCTTTTTAATACTTTATATATATATATATATATATATATATATATATATATA
>LUCH01000086.1:11074-34569 GCA_013368495.1 Paragonimus heterotremus | reverse complement strand
TATATATATATATATATATATATATATATATATATATAAAGTATTAAAAAGGGCAAACACTGAGCAGTGAACGATTTATTGTGACGTTTCAAATCCACACTGGGATCCGTTATCAAACAAATAAATAAGCACACTTATTTGTTTGATAACGGATCCCAGTGTGGATTTGAAACGTCACAATAAATCGTTCACTACTCAGTGTTTGCTCTTTTTAATACTTTATATATATATATATATATATATATATATATATCCAGTAAGTATCAAACCAGGCTGAAGTTTTATCTCGCTTCTTAGTGTGGTGTTCAGTTACGAGGATGTTGACGTTAATGGGCACGTTTAACTTCCAGCATCATCAAACAACGTGGCTTAGGTCCATTAGGCCGATCAACATGTGCGAACGTGTGCATACGTGGACCTGTCTGATCAATACAAGATGCCACGTGTACATGGTTCGTCGTGCATACGTGTCAGCCCATCTCTATCTCGCGCGCGTCCAACATGCGAGCTTTGTGCCGGTCAAGTGAGTGTCGCAATCGGATTGCAAGCAGATCGCCACACAGCCGTGCAGATGGTGATTGGACAGCACAAACCTAAGTGCCAAAATCGGTCATGCACTGTCTGTTGGTGAAATTGGGGCAGAAAATGGATTTTCATTTAAAAAATTGACCCAACCAATCTAAGTTGTACATACTACTCTCAGTTTCTAATTGGAATGAAGTACATGGGTAGTTTTGAGCATGGCTGAGTATCGGCACCTGTTAAGGAAGTAGAAAAACTGAGAATTTACATCAAATGTGAAAACATTCGGTAGACACCTCTGCTGATGACTTTACCAAATATACCCTAAAAATCGGTGTGGAGTTTTAATTGTGAACAGCTAATCAGGAATGCAACATCAAGCTATTACTAACAAGCGGTTCATGTCAAACGGAATCCATCAATTCACGTAAAGAATGATTGAGCTGTTTTGATTTGTCCACTGGTTCAGGCGGCCGAAGCCTCACTTAGTTCCTTCGTGTCTCAAGGATGTATGTTTGATTATATCTATATAGTAAGCTCTGAATCTAGCGAACACGTGTTGTGGATCAGCCGAAAGTCTCCTCCAGCAGCGATCTGGAAACCTAGAGGTAGAGTAATTCCACAAGTGTGCTGATAAAAAGAATTCGGAATTCGGAACGATACAAGCGTGTCGTTGATTTTGGCACTCTGTCCTGTCAGGTTGAAATTCTGATCAGCGATTTGGGTAATCATTGGGTTTCTAATCGGGTGAGTGGATCGTAATGATTCCAGTTGATAGAATGACTAGGATCTTCGTAAGCTGTGGTCAACTTGATGTCGGAGGGAGGTAGCTTTCTGTACTCTGTGATGGGTTTCAGGAACTATTACGTACTCGAATCCAGCTTTTGTAGAATCGTGTGAATTGAAATTTTAAGGTGAACAATAATGAAATTCACCAGCTTTCATTACTGCAAATTGATAACTTCATGAAATATTTTAAGTTTGGAATATTTTCAGATTAGAAACCTACATGGTGAATGTTATGCTGGTTAACGGGTAAAAGTTCTAAAAGTATTAGTAACTATTTGTAAGCACATTGAATATGATGAGAATTATCTTATCATTCACGGGGGCTGGGGGCTAAAACAGCTACTCTTACTTCTAACATCTAACCTGTCACTTGATCACACAGTGTGCATAAAGTCTAATGACAATATTCTGTTCCGGAGCTGCATGCTGGTTGTCCAATTGTTCACCAGACTCCACCAAACTTCTACAGTTGCCTGTGTATGAAACGTTTAATTGTATGCACAGTCGTCCTTGACTACCCACTACATCTGTCATAATCAGCCGTCCTAGACGAAAGCAGACCATCCAGATAGTCATCGATTTTACGGCATAATGCTGTAGCCAGTAGTGTACGTTGCTACGAGAACAGTGAGAATAATGTTTATAAATTTCCCTGGCCGTCTAAACCAGCTAATCTCAGACCATCTGGCAAAGCAAGTCATTGTAATTGTCTGCGTCCATTCGTTGAGTCAGTAAAATACCGAGTTCGAGTTAAAAACGAGATAGGTAGTCTTTATGGTACTATTAAACGGATGTATAAAAAGATATCCTTTGAATTTAACTCAGTTGTTTGTACACAAAGCCAGAAGGTTGGGAAAGAAGCCGATAAGATGGAAGTTGATTTCAGTCAAGACAAACTGTTAAACTTCACCGGGGTAGATTAGTTACACAAAGCAAACCGGAGGCTGAATGTGGATTCACAAGCGATCTTTGGGTTACCGTTATGTAGCACAGGATCTTGGTAGAGGTAAAGTAAACAGGTATTTGCAGCTTTTGTAATCAGAATGACTATCCAGCTAGCTTCTGTCGAAAACAAGCTCTAGACTCCCGGTGTTGTTCTTTTTAGAGCATATCTTTGCCACAACCAGAAGTTTACTTCCGACAGCGTTCCCAAGAGGTAACCGTGTGGACCAATGACAGTTATCCTGTTTTTTCTCAGGGAAATCATGCAACCTGAGTATTACTCACAAGCGATTGTGGACGGGTGTTTGCGCAGGATAATACTGTTGCCAGACGTGGATATGGTCAGATTTCAAATCCCGATCAAGGCGTGGATGTACACTACAGGCGAGCCGTAATAACAACAAAACTGGAATCTAATGCTTGTTTTCCATTGGACTTATTTGTAATCTTTTTGAATGCGACTGATACCATCACTTCTAAAATTAGTGTTGCTAATTTAAAAAGAGATCACCAAAGGGTCGACTGAGTTACGGCTAAACTTGAATAATAAAAGCGTGGAAGTAATGTTTACCTTCGTTCACCCTCATACTTGCTGACCACAATCGTTTTCATCCAAATTGGGCTTAATAATCTGGAGTTACTTAGATTGTGGTCTAAAAGACGGTTGTCAGTTTTCGAGTTAATGTTCTTATCACTAATATTAGTGGTTTCAAAAATATTGCGTGACACACAGCATTTAAGTAAATGAGACCAGTCGCACTATTTAAAGGGATTTTTGTTTACAACCGACAGGAATAGTGGATGACAATACGAATGCCATTTTTTCGTGTTACGATCTCGAAATTCTAATCTTATCGGGCCAAACGAAACCTTCACCGGTTTCTGTAAACCACGGCTAGTGAGTGTGTATCAGAGAGTTTGCAGACTGCGCCAAACTTCAACCATCACGGTCCTGACCAATGCAGACTTCCGGTGGACTTTGTTAATCCAACCAATGAGATGCAACCATGTGAATGAAGGCTACCTTGAACTACGGGGTGAGTAACTAAACCACCATAAGGCGTGCATTAAAATGTTGACCGCCCGGTGTCTAGACACACCGGAAGTGCACCGATCGATTTCAGTGGCCTGGTGAATAAAGTCAAAAATCAAAATATGGCCTTTCCAGGCTGACATCTGTTGAGGCCTCGTTCAATCGGAAATCAAACTTTTAATCGTGGACTTATAACAAACTGAACTGTGTTCCGACCAATTCATCCGACAGTTAAAAAAACAGAAATCTTAAAATTTTAGACATATTTTAATGAAAATGTTTGTTGAAACTCAAACTGTTGGCTATTAGGGATAAACCATAAAATTTCGTACGGTTTACATTTCACCACGCATCCGACTCTCCCTTATCCACCCAAGCCACATGAGTAACGCCCTATATAACTACATCGGGGTTGAATTTTTAGCCGGTAAATACGCACATTTTCAGCAAATGAAGGACACTCAGCTACATGAAACTGAGTCATAAAATACTTATCAATGTATCATTGAACAATGTAATCAGCAGAGGTAGATGTTCACTTTCGTTGTCAAGTCAGGAAGACTTCGAGCAAAGTAGGAGAGAAAAGAATATACATGAGTGTGTGCAACTTAATACCCACCCCTATATCTAGCTGAACTTTGAGAAGACATTGAGAAAGAGCGGGATTACAAAGTCACGTTTTGTCAGATAAGATTTTCGATTCCAATTTTTCGTTGAATGTGAAGTTGTGGAAAAAAAATAAAACTGAATAATTGTTTTCGAGTAAAAGCATTGCTATGATGTGATCGATAAGAATCTGGCTAAAAGTTTGAAACCCTTTCATAACGGTCCAAGAAAAGCCTCTAGTGAGCAATACTTCATGAATGGGTGTACACATGTATTGGTGAATCGACTGACTGAGTGATATAGATCAGACAGAAACCTGCAATTGAGGATATCAACCAGAAAAATTTTGGAACTGGCGAAAAAATCGTTAACACACGGTGCCAAAACCTTGAAGCAACCCCCAGAAAAATCTTTGAAGGTGATCTGGTTTAAGATTTATAAGTATAAATTAACTAATCTTGATTAGAAATAGTTCGTTTCCTTTGGAAGTTTGAACAACACCATTAGCACACGAAAACTGGTAAATGCAAGCATTTCGTATTGACTCATCAGTAGCAAATTTACAATAACATGAAACGGTTTTTTATATCGAACAGTTAGGGGTGGGTTAGGTGGATAGTCAATTGATGTGTTAGGAAAGGTCACTAAGTCCAGGGCAGGGTCAAGTTCACGAACAATTGTTTCTGAACACACAGGGCCGGTTTCAGTCGACTGATTGCGACAGCCTCAGCAAACCGCAAGACTCTTGAACTGAGATGATGTAATAAGATTCTGAATGCACAAGTCAGATCGATGACGTGACCAGTGGTCAGGATGTGTCTTGCGATTGTGGACACTGGTTGTTTGCGTGGTTCAACAACAATGCTGTTCTTCGGTAATACTGAGTTCTGCCTTCGTGAGCAAAAACACCCCACCTTTGAATCCGCTGATTAACAAACCGCTGGAGTCTGACCAACTTGACAGTTCGAACAAAATTGGACTTTTTTTATTATATAACACCTCATTCTCAAAAATCGGATTAAACATTTCGTATATACAGCCATATTAGGAGACAGTATTCACACGCACATGTTCAACAAATCATTGATTTAAGTAACAGCGCCTTCATCACACTTTCGAAAGTGAACAAGGGATATTACCTGACGAGACTTTTCTCCGTGTCTCTTTAACATTCTGCGCCCTAGGTGTAGTATTCTGACCATCTAAATTAACAAAAACGATACCTTTTCGGACAACCATCGTTTCGATCTGATGGTCACACACGGAGTTGGACTCAGGCTTAAATACATACGAAATATTGTCGACACCTCCAAGTAGTTTACCACGACATGTTATTTCGTGGCAAAATACGATGGCCGACTAACAAAGATGAGAGTTAAATAATCCACAATAAATCCTAGGTGTTCGCCCTTGAAAGATATGATATACTGTTTTATAGCGTGTACTGTCTTATGTGGATAGTGTAACATGAACTATACGCGCGGAAACTAAAGTTCAGGAAGACCAGGGACCAGAAGTGACTGTTGGAAATGCGCATATGCACTATATGTGACATGCCATCAAAGTAAGTGTGGCGGTACTATTGTCAAAAATATGAATACACTGCAGCGGTTCGAACTAGTGTCCGCTGTTCTGTAATTTCATACAACATGTAATGGATGTCGTGCAATAGGCGACTTCCAGGGCCAATAGTCTTTTCCGGTCGCAGCAGTAGTACGGTTTCGTCATTGACACAAATGACCTATAGACAGGAAACTGTGTTGGGAAGTGCAAATATTTGATGTCTGGTCGTCTTCTCATGTTACTTTATCCGCATAGTGACCTCATTTTTCAGAGTTTCAGCTAGATCATTTCCCCACAGTGCCATTGTATCTGTGTAATCATGCCTACCGTTTGCGACCAGGTATGATATTGTTGTTCCATACCTACCGGTCACTCACATTGGTTTCTCGTGTTGTCTTCTTAGTTAGCAGTCTATAAAAATATGATATTTTTATATACTTTCACAATGTTCCGGCTCACTCAACAAAACTTGCTAGCAAGCCTTGCATTTTACCGCCCTGACTGAATGAAGCTAGGTCAAGCTGCAAGACAGACTGTTCCAGGTCAAACCCTACTAGGACATGAAAATACCGTCCACCTCAGACTATCTTAGTTTAGTTTCAGTAAAAAATCTATCAAGGCGGTTTCGTTGGTATTGCTTCATATATCTGGTGTCATCCACACCAAGCGGACCATACAAGCGCAAAGGAACAGACAGTGGAAACATGTACGTTGTACTAAAATTCCAACACCAGAAGAAAGTTTAAACCAGCGCGAATTCTAACCGAGTCTGGTCAGCAAACGCTCATTAAATGGTGGTTTTGTTTACCAAAACGCAAGCGTTTGTTCTCTTTGCATCATAATTTTTCTTTTCACCGCAGCAATATGTTTCTAGTACCATGGTCTACTGGTCCTGGATGGTTCAACTCGGTTAGAACGCTTGTCATCACAAGCCGTTAGTAAGTGTTGAGGCTTCAGTGTCATGTGTGTGTCTACCTTCTGTCTCATTCTACTGGCGTGATCTAATTAGATTGAAAACCCTTAAGTTCATCATACTCTGAAATCTGGTAGCAGAGAAGTCGAAGCTGGATACGCACAGACGTCCCTAAGAGGAAAGAACGTGTGATACAGAGCCTTTTTAAGGTTTACTATTCGAAAAACTATTTATTATGCATCTCCTTCGAAAATTGGTAGTATTCCACTTAGCACAATCAACTCTGCATTCCCGAGTGTCTGTACGTTTAGGTGGAACTGGCTTATCTACCAATTTTTAACAAACGGCACCACATTTTTGTGGTACGTATTCTGCAACTTATGACGGACTACTCGATCAATGAAAGGCCCAGGAACTAAACCGATTGTATATGTGGGATTGGACGAAAATAACCCAACCGGGATAGCAGCAACAAGAAGACAGGATTGTGGTCGAAGGAAGTTACTAGCGTGCAGACTGAAGTAGTACCTTTAGAAAAAGATGAATATTTCGGTTGTGACGCTGATGATGAAGATGAGTCCTTCTCCTAAACCAGAAAGCGCTGTCCAGTGTGAACGTATTATGCAGGTACTCCGCGTAATCCGTGGTTCGCTTGATACGGATCCGAATGGAGCAATGTCAGTAGCCTGAAGACCGATTCAATCTTCATGGGGATCGACCTGGTTTGCAATCGTGTAGTAGGGTGTCTGACCATTTGTGATCCCGTGAGAATGAAGAAAGGAGGGGTGTCAACAATGGAGGCCAGATTCAGTGAGCCCTTATCTTATACGGTTTCTAAGCTTCAAGATAAAATGCCACTCTGTATTGGCATCTGATTAGGCAGTCAGGGGATAAACTACGAAATGAATTAACTTCCTCTGAACAGCTTTTACTTCGCACAGAGATAAGGAGGTTTTACTTCATGTCTAAGAGTTATTTGTAAACAGATAACGTATATATGGATATCCCCACTGTTATGTTCTATCCCATGCATTTATATCTAAAATTGAGCAGATTGATATTACTGTCTTGTGTGGCCTCAAGTTGCCAATATGTTCCTGACTTTACATTCAACAAAGCAAACTAACTGCGTGAACTAAGTGTTCACATTGGCTTGCCTGTCTATATCAGTGACCGTCGATTATGATCACGAGGACAGTTTGCCACTTTTAGATACCTCTGGATTACGCACTACTCAGGGGAATCAATTTTACGGTCTGTGTGCTATAAGTAGACGTGTACAGGGCAATATGTAAACATTATGATTATTTCCTCTGATTGTTAAGGTTGGGTTTCGACTATAGACTGTAGACAAAATATGCATTTTCCTGGAAACGTCTCTGTGTCAACAATTTTCCGGAACTCCTACTTTGAAAGATGTAACAAATGATCAACGACCAAACTAACATTTATACAGAAACCTAAGAGAACCGTCTGTATCGAACTGCCATTCAATGGCGATCACGGAATGAAGTCATTTTGATAAGTGGTCATTGTGGAAAGACTAATCGCGCCCCAGATTTCGTTAGTTATCGTGCCTATCACTTGTCTTGTAGCTGTGGTAACATTCACACTCAGTAATATGCAATAAACAACTGAAGCCCACATCAAGCAATATACGGTAACGTGGTTTAGAGAGATGCATTAGGGCAACGTAGGATAGGTGACACTCAGCGAATACGAAGCAACACGCCCTAAGGTACAAGAAATCCGCGGACTATAGTCCAGAAAGTTAGTATCACACCACCGTTCACCCTCTTAATGAATGTTTACAAAGTATAAATTTGTATTATCGATGAGTAGTCGGGGAGTTGGTTAATTTCCAGTTGAACACCACTCACAGTTGATGGAAGCCTTCGCATTCTGATAAATTTTTTAGCCAGCCTGATTCCAAACGAGGCACTAGACTCGAGTTTCGCTCTCATTGGAGCTCGTCAGTAGTGCATATTCTCGCCACTGTCGGGACTAGAACCATGGCCACGCTGTTCACGAGGCAACCGTGTTGACCACTGCGCCGCTGACCTCACATCAGGCACAACCGAATTATCGTATGTGAACACTCAACCACTTTCGCTTGTGAGTAATGATCAGGTTGCCCGATCGTCTCGATAGGAGACACACTAACTGTTCTGTTAACTTCAATCGATGGCCCCACGAACAGGACTTCCTAGACAGGTCGAAATCTCCGTTTTCTTTAAACCTGTTAGGCAATATTTTAGATTACTGATGATTACTTCGTAATTTTGGACCCTTTTTGAACATCTTAAACAATTCGTTCTCAAAATGTTCTCAAAAGCCTTAGCTGCTTATTTGTTGACAGCTTTGATTCCAGTATCACTCGTGACTCTGATCGAGATATCACCCTACTCGTTCACTTCAAAATCGATGTTTATAAGTTCTTGCTAAACACATGTTTACTACTGGCAAGACTTCAGAGTGAATCTTCGTTGTAACTTGTGTTCCATAAATGCATTATCCATTAAAATGTATTAGGATATCACTTAATATTACTTGCTGTGTACAGTCAGGGTCATCAGTTGCAGTAA
Organism: Paragonimus heterotremus; assembly: GCA_013368495.1. Lineage (NCBI taxonomy): Eukaryota > Metazoa > Platyhelminthes > Trematoda > Plagiorchiida > Troglotrematidae > Paragonimus > Paragonimus heterotremus. The sequence goes on along the minus strand of LUCH01000086.1, from coordinate 25,616 downwards.
CCGTGTAAAACTGAAGTTAGCGATTGTGTAGATTTTAGGTGGCAAAACGAAAGTTTAATCGACGTCAAACACTGTGTATCATGAAACTGAACCTATATTGATTCTAATGAACATCCAGTCAAGCAACATTATGTTTGTTTTTGCATTATGGCCTTGCAGTTATACTAAATGAACACAATACACCACTTATCGTAGCTGTTGCATCTCCATATACTTTCCAGTGAGACTCATTCGAAAAGTAGCAATTGACTGGAGTTTCTTCCTTGTTAGAACTCATCAGTAAGGCACGTCGTTAACATGGCCGTGATTAGAACCTCGGTCATCTTTTCTAAGTCGAACTTGTTGTTCACTGTTCCACTGACCTCACATTAGTCACGACTGAATTATCGACTGCAAACGCCCAGCCAAAGTTATTCGTGCGTAACTCTTTGGCTGCTCGATCACCTCAAGCGAAAACAGTAACTGTCCTATTACCTCTAAGTATTGCAGGACTTCTATTGTGGTTGTGTCATAAGTTAATCCACCGAGGTGAATGTGAAGCAATGGTTACATCTACGTAACAATCTGTTCTCAGTAAATGCAAAGCACGCCTGCCCTATGGGAACAAAGCTTGGCGGCACATGCTGGTCCATCGCTTCAGCTTGACGTTGCCAAAGCAACAACTGGAGATGGTCGTATTGCTTGATTGCTGTTGGTTTCTAAATTTTTCATTTAAATTCCCCGGAAACCTGCCGGTTTCAAAAAGTGATTTCGTTTGTTGCCAGCAATTACGTTCACCAAATTTACACTAACCAGGTTGCTGCTATGTGATTTCTTGAGTGTAATACCGCTTGTGGACGAGTGAATTCTGAGTTCATTTCAACCATTTCCTCATGACAGAAAGATGCCGTATGTTGCGATATGTCAACAGTTTGTTCATCTTCATCGATTACAAGAGTAAACATACAGATTATACAAACTTGAAAAATAGGATAGGTAGTGAGTGAACACGTATAAAATCACACGAAGTGTTACATAATTAAGACCATGGCAGTCCAGTGGGCTACTTTTGTGCACAGAACGCCTGTTGCCAAATTCGGATCAATATAGTATGACTATAAACCAGTAACTTTGGGGATTCATTTGCGTAACGATATTCTGAATAAGTTGGGTGGATCATACTTATGACCTATTTGTATGAGGGTTTAACTACGAATACAGTGGCGTTTGGGTAACTAGTTCACAATTTTGCGATTGACGCGCCACCGATTTCTTATCATTTTTCATGTTCTGTTAAAATAAAAATCAATTTTCAACGGTCGCTGCAGCTGTAAGTGAATTGGCAGACAGCAAGGAGAAGAGGATATTTGGAAGGTTTGCTGTGTTCATTATGGAGATTTTGTTTGAACTAAGTTCAACTGTGGGGCCGCGCGTACTTACGATTTAGATTGGGCTGCAATCTGTGTGCAAGCACATGATGTGCGGCTTGAACTGGCTCATTATTCCGGTTTTTGCTGTTATGAGGTTCATTGACTTCTACTGAGCAGCAGTTTGCTAATAAAAGTTTCATGAATATCAATCGTTTCGTTTGCAGCTTATCAGAGGTGTATGTTCGTCCGGCTTACTGAGATAGGGGTTTGAACGAACCAAGTTCGTATAGATCCGGAGCAAAACTGGGAGAGTGAAGGTATTGACCGTATTGTGTTAAGTAACATTGGACTAAACGGTCCACACGCCTAGCCGTAAGTGCATCCGAAAAGAACAAATTGTTTGATTGAACTTCACGGGCTAAAGGTAGGTTGGGGACGGATTTCGTTAAAATGGTTAAAAATAAAATACAAATTATCACCTTCATTAAACTTACCAGATCAACAACGTGTCCTCTGTACAATAAAACTTTGGTAATGGTACTTCCGTTCAGTCATACCAGAGATGTCAGCTATGGTTGGTTCCAACGTATTACTCACAGAAACTTTATCTACCTCTCTGTACATTCAGAGGTTAATTCAATGTTTTCTGTGCATAATAAAATAAGCTGCTTACGCAATACATGCAGAACATCTATATCACTACACAAGACAAAGCTAATTAAAATCCATTTCCATTTCAACAATACTGAACTTTATCAGTAGGTCTGTTTGTCTCTGCATACATTTCCCATATATTCTTTTGTGGCCAGATGATTTAATCGGAACATAGAGGGGATATACGCCGTGAGATGTTGACATTTCGACTTGCTGTCGTCAGCCGTTGACGTAAAACTAGCATGTTTTATGCAAACGGGACACAGCAACAACAAATGAACCAACCAACCAACCAGATGTTTTACCTTTCGCGCGTTGATGATGCATTCACTTCCGTAACAGGGAGGTTGATTGGCTCAGCTTCTTCTGTGCATACTGGTCGATTGTGTCTAAATAGCGTTGCTTCATTTGTTGCTAGCAGTTTCTGGTTACGATTGCGTAACGATATTTTCAGCAATTTGACAGGATCATCTAAGTCAGTGCTTGCCAGCATCTTCTGGACGATCCATAAATCCTGGTTCGTCGAGCTTGTTAGAGTCAACAGGTCATTTTGTAAACACTGTAACTGATAACCACTCACAAATGTGCTCCATCATACGTTGTTATCAGCACTTACCTGTTCTGCCCATGTAGACGTCAATACAACTGTAATTCAACTGGTTTATTACGTGAGAGACAGACTGAGCTGTTAAGTGTGTATCACTGCTATGAAGAGCCAGACCCGTTGTGCTTAACAGAACGCGCAGTTGGGCAATTAGTCAGGTGCGGTGAAAAGCCCACTTCAGCTGTGACTCATGATGTTGGTCAAGTGATTACTCTTGAATTTAATTTTTAGAAATATAATCTTTTTCTCTGCACTGCGACTTATCATTTTTGGTTCTTTCTTCTTATTGAAAAGAATCATAAATTTTTTTGTATAATCTCTATCCACAAGCACTCAGTGAATAAGCCCGTCTTCTTCCCTCAGTCGATCTGACGTGCACGTCATTCTGACGTTGCGAAATGACGTTCCCACTAGTGTCCGTTACTGTAAGTAATAAGTGTATCGATTTTTTAAGTTCACTCTTGTGAAAATTCGATTCACTCCTATCCCTCTCAAGTATTCATCTCTGTATACTCTTCCTCTCCTGTTTCTGACCGCCAAGTGGACATTTACGAAGATGTCTTTATTTTATCATGTTAATGTGATGGTTTTGCGAATAGCCAATTGCCGATTATTATGCTTTGTTTGAGTGGTGCGAGCATCACTTTTTTGTAGCTCTGCTCGTTCCCGTTGATTTTGAACCTGTTGACTGTTCGGAAGAACTGTGTGGGGTTTGAATGTCACAATCTATTATTATAGTTCGTCTTTAGCTTATTTGGCACCAAATTGCAGTTAATTTCCCGGAAAATACTTGTCCATCGAAACTATTGAGGTTGTATAGCCAGTCACCTTGATAATCTGTTCAATAGTACCATGATATTGTGATCCAATCTTGTTTTGATTAACTGAGATCGTTGATTAACTGCTACATGTTGCTCAATGTCTTTGTTTAAGAATGTACAGTAGGTGTGAATCTAGAGAACTGAAAACTGACGAACATTTGCATTGGAGGCCTTTGTCAGGGTCGTTTTGTCGTTCTCGTTTAACTGAGAAGAAAAATCTTGAAGCGGATAACTGCATAACTCTTTTGAAAGATAACCCACTTTCAACGTTGTTATTGCAGTGTATGACAATTAAAGTATGTAATATCGTCCGTCTGGGTGATGGAGTCTACACCGTTTACTTGATACCAGACTTCTCATTTCTGATATTGAATCCGGTGAACTTGGGTACAATGTGCATTATATTCTTCCACTTAACACCAGATAGTGTACAAGCTTGAATTCCTTCGGGGAACCTGTCCCACAGACAGCAGACTGTGAGGCATGAAATTATTCTCTACAATCAACAACAGACTGCCCATTAAGATTTCATTTCGCATCTCCTTGGACAATGAATACATCTCAATTTCATCATCCAAACCTGTTCTAATGTATCGGCATAATGTTCTATTGTGTTGGCGTGAGAGCCCTTAAAAATTAAAGCGTTATACACACAAAACGACGTCCAACCGATTACATCATTTAGCCTTGTACTACTTCCCTGCTAAATACTTCAAGTACATCCAATATGTTACGAACACAATCGTTCCCCTATGTTTGGTCAACCACACAACAACGGCCCAATCTTAATTATATGATGACCGTCGTCGTCCATCGGTTAGCATTCATGGTCGGAAAACGTTTACACAAACCCTTTAGTTAGGTCGTCGCAATGATCCTTATGGATACAATGCGTGAAACCACAGCTTCTAAACTGGAGAAGCATGTTTGTAGTCACCAGAGTTTCGCTGAAGTGACCTCTGCCAACAATGAGAATTGTTTGTCTTTGTATACTGATATCATGAACTTCAGGATAATGGAAAAATGGCACATCACTCTTTTGCTATTCAACATCTTACACTTTCTACCTGAATACGGTAATGCACGCAATCGTGTCAGTTCCATGAGCCTGTTTGACAAGAATTGTGGTCACGCGTGTGAACAATACTCTAAACGTTCTTCAAATACACCGACAAAACTCACGGGAACTGTGAGGACAGAAATAGCAAGCCCCAGACGTAAGACTCCTCCAGGGCAATCAGACATCTACTTACGCACAGACTCGAGGTTTTCTTCGATTATAATTGTTCAAATGCACCAGCTACCTTTCAGACAGAAAGTACTATTCTGTAGAGGACCACAATTTAACCACCGCGTTACGGTTTAGATCATGCAACTAATACGACATAACTGTTCATAGCCAACGGATTACGTGCTCTTTATTGTGGACGGTAGGGCATACAATTACATCTAATCCAGCTGGGGTATGCCTTTCCTATGTAGTACAATCATGAGGAGTGCATCACACCAGATTAATGTCTTGCGCTGAACTTGACATGGATTCGCCTTGAAATTCACATGATCCTCGCAGGGAACCTAAGGCTACTCATTACGGCTCTATCAGTCACCGTAATGCTTTGGCAATATAGCGCTATTTTTACGATACGGATAACAGTTCGCCTAACCTCGAAGATGCGGTGTAGATGCTGTTACTAGACGTAGTGCATCCTCCTCACTGCATAAACTTGGCCTGGAGATGAGGAACTCCTGAATAAAATCCACAATTCTACTTAGGATCTAAGGATAACTATATAAAACTGCACACTCCAAGCTGGACCGGTGGTGTACGACGTACGTCAACTGGGTATATGTTACACCAGATAATAGCAGATCACATCCAACAGTTGGTAACAGGCGCTTAGTCGTCATCCTACAGGATGGTACCGAATTACGACTAACCGGACTGTTTGCTGAGAAAACTCGTTTGGCTGGTAGCTTCGCTCTTCGCCAGGGGCGTTAGCTGGCACGCTAAAGAGACTAATAAATTTCGTGTTTACATTCGTGTGAACACATATCTCAACTGCCACTGTTTTGCGAAACAGTAGTGCTATATGCATTACCATCTAATCAGGCCGACTGCCCTTTACGAATGCTTGTATGGTTTTGTCGAGTATACAACTAGGAAGATCATGAAGAGTAGTCAGCTGAATTCGCGCCAGGTAGACAAATGACGAGAAAAGTGATCTAACTCCACTGATCTACTGGTCTACGAGGAAACTGCCAAAACGTCGTCGCATGTCCGTTGGTTAGTGACATGTTGAATGACCAGCTTGTTTAAATATTTAACTATGAACACTATGGAATAAAAAAGGTGTAACTGCGGGCTGTCGTTATTAATTAACTACCGTCTATCACGACAAACATGAACTGGTAATTCATAATTTTCTGAGGTCCCACTAATAATCAGTTTTTGTTCAAGTAGGTTTGTTCAAGCCGTCAACACTGTCGGGGCGGTAGTTCTCCCAAAACGTAGATATTAAGACGAGATGTTTCTCTGTGAACCAGTTGTTGCATCGTTTTATTTGAATGGCGCACTTCATGAAGTTTCATATTGTAACGCAGCCTGCTGCTGTGTTGTTGGTGTCATTTCGATTTTTGATTGTGTAAGTCGTGTCTATATTCTACTGGACCTTTGGCTTACACTTACTTCCGATGTCACTTTATACAGGACTATGATTTGAAATCTTACTTCGAAATAACACTGTCCACCGGTATCTGCACGTTGCCAAAGTTTGGTTTATGAATGTAATGGGTAATCAAAACGAGACGTCCAGTTTGTCTGTTAAAGTGTTTTGTTAAATGTGAATGCTGTCTTGACAGTTGTATTGTTTGTGCAAAATCCGTTCAACAAAATCATGAGCGACTATGTAACAGATTAGAGGTGCACTTTGTTCTGGGTGTCACTTGTTTGCATTTGAATGAGTTGAAAGTATATAAAAAGTAGCGGCACACCAATTTGGTGATTGAAGTTCACCGTGAGCATTTTTATCACAATGGTGATACGATTGTTGGTTCCATTCATGAACGTTGCAAATGTACCTTGATCGGTTCAGAGGACTCAGACTCAAACAACACCCGCAGAACGAATCTGCAAGCACTGTCATTCGGGCTCAGGTTCTAAGAGAGTATGGTAGTGAACGATCCACATTAATTAGCGACTAGCAAGGTTCAACCAACGGAGTGACAAGGGACAGCGATCGACTGATTCGATTGCTTCGTCGCTTCTGAATGCACTCTGTATAAACAACAAATTTTTAGCGATATGGGTGTACTGAATAATTACGTGTCCCCATCTGCACGACGACGAAGATGTCACAGTCGCTATCTCACAGCTCATTTCTGCTTTAAAATTGGCTTCTCTTTGTTAACTACGAACGAAATGAATACTTACTGGTGAGTAATAGGTGAATTTAGTTTTCACATAGCTTGGACATTACCTGCAATTGATCGCTGTTGTCGCATTCCCATCGACCTCTCAGTCGGTCCTTTTCGAACAGAGAAAGCACTAGACTCGAGTTTCGCTCTCATTAGTGCTCGTCAGTAGTGACGGGACTATAACTCCGGCCACGCTGTACATGAGGCCACCGTGTTTAACACTGTACCGCTGACCTCATATTAGGCACGACCGAATTATTACATCTGAGCGCTCACTCACTTTCGGTTGTGATTCGCTGTAACGATTCCTTCTTGTTCAGCCCGGAGGATGTCGGGTCAGATTCTGTCCTGTAAGAAGCTTTGGACACATTTAGATTCAACCCCCGACAAGGCTCACCAATAAACAATGCCATCTTGTGGATTTGTTGGACTACTTTTCAGACTAACAGCAAGGCAGTGAAACACTCCGTCTTTCACAAAGTTTTTGCAAAATAATGAGAGCCAATGTTGTATTGAGTGAAACTATGTTAGTTAGAGGAATCAAAAGGTTATTGTAAACCTGAGTCTGTGTATCCATGTTAAGAAGGAAGATGACAGAACAACAAAGAGTTTCTGTGTAGAGCGTCTGACGTAAGTCAGCAAATCAATTATTCGAAATGAGCACGGAAATTTAACGCCATCGCAAAATGTATGGTATAAGCACAACTCGGCTTAAGAAACACATAACCAACTGGCGTAAATGTTGACGGAATTAAGTAGGATCAACCCACAGGAAGGTGTTCGCTGTCAATGTACCTAAAATATGGGCTCGGTGTTTTGTATGTGCTCACCATATCTACGTCTCACCGCGTCAACTGACAAATGTGTTATTACAGACTTATGTAAGATATTTCAGACCCGATATTCAGTCGTCGAAAGAGTGGAGCGTTTAAGTCGACCAGTTCGTTGGAGTTTTCACCATCAGCGAAATACCCCTGGGTCGTTATTCTAATTAAGTGTGGAGATGTCCTGTGGATTGATGAAGTGTACTAACGGACAAACACACATGGGAACTTGAATCGACTTTCCGTCTTGTCTGGATTCGATTAAGAACCAGGTGTACTCATCCGTTTTGTTACCCCTCCCTCAGGCGCACCGTCTTAGTAAGACGTTTCTTGTTTATTGGATGCCGATGACAAGCCCACGTGTTTAACTAAACTTGTATGGGTGTCATCCATTTGAACCTGATGAGATCATCATTAGGGCGGAAAACTTGCAGAGATCCGAGTTAGAAGTTTGCGCCCATAGCTGCATCCAATGTGGTCTTCTCAATATTTATGGTGGCGAAGATGCATTGGATTATAGTTTTACAGTAGTCCAACCTTAGAAAGTGTCCGTATTCCTCTGCGGCTTCAAACTAATTCACGACAATTCTAGACTAACAAATTTACGGCCACCTCTCCGTGAAAATTTTCGACGTCGTTCAGTGGACTGTTTGGTCGTTTATGAGACAAACAGTTTCTCAGTGTATCACTGTTAATTAGAAATACTCATATTTCCCAAGAGAAATATCTCTTTCAGTGCGTCAGTCCGGTGCTTGTAATCTAACGTTCAGCCATCACACCCGTGACACTTGAGCTCAGTAATTCAATGCATTAGTTATGTTTCCAAACAGCGACAAATCTACGGTAGTAGACGATCTATCATTCAGTATTCAAAGTTGTTTTCAACGCCAAATAACACATTCAATACCAGGACATAAGGATTCATAGCCTACCAGGTGTGAACACAAGACAGGAGTTTAACGGGAATCTAAATATACATGTGACATTTGTGGAAAATGGAGTACTTATTGTTTGCCAGATTGCGCGCTGAACTACATTACTTTTACTACACGCCTCAATTTCTTCACCTCGTTTTAAGCTGCTGATAAATATGACTGTCTGGATGCTGCCAATTGGTTAATGGGACGATACAAAACACTTCATGTTTGTTCAGTGGAAATGTCTTCTGGTTACTCTGTACGATTTGAGTAGACGTGATTCAGCACATGAAAACGGCTTTCCATCCGCATAGACTTGCTTCTTGTTAACAAGTTACACTTGTTGATTTGAAAAAGGTCCAATTACAAAAAATCCGGGCTTCGCTTGAAATCGAATCAATGACAGAAACGACATTCCCAAACGCGGAAAGCACTCTACCAGATGAGCCACGAAACGAGAGGGTAACTGAGTCCAACTGAGAAACTGTTCAGCTCTCGGCATGACTTCATAACTCAGCTAGTAGGGCGCTGGTCGTGGTTGTGTACAGTGTCCATCGCTGGTTCGAATCCAGCCGAAGTCCACATGTTCTTCTAAGTTACCAGATATGCTACAATACTTATAAGTAATACACTCGATGACAGAGGACTTAGAAAGAGTAACGAAGAAATAATTTCGCATCCTTCACGGGCTTCCCGACAAACAGCGCCCAGATGATCTGTATTGGATATCGGTAGTTCGTCTGACAAACATTCTTCAATACTCCCTTAATTTTGCTTTCATTTTTACCACAGTTTAAAAACGTGAACAGTCCTGCTCTAAGAACGAATATTTTTGAAAAAAGTGCTTCTGACAGAACAGTTGAGGAGATGGTCCCATTCAGTCTTGTTTACCAGACGTAAGGTCGCAGCCGAACTGAACACTCATTACATTGTAAGATGGGAATAACATGTTTTACGAATTCCCCCACGTAGTTGGAAAATCACTGGTTTTTTCAATCTGTTTGCAGTTTGTCCCGGCTAAGTTAGTCCTCTCTCAATTCCCATGGTGACCTTTCACGGTCAAGTCTTGTTTATTATGCAAGCCCTGGCAGATTTTCCACTCCGGATGATGTGTACTTTCACATAAACTGAACATCACCCACAACTGACCGCAGTTGTCGCATTCCCATAGACTTTCCAGTCAGACCCTTCTCAATTCATATATTAAAAATTCCCTACTGCTCGTCATATGTGCACTTTGTTTGTAGGTCGACTTGATGGCTCAAGGCATCACCACTCAAAAACTTGCCTGTCTGTTCTCACCCATCCCCCTTCCATGTGTTATGTTCTGTTGACTAGCTCATATGTTTCAATTAGTCCCCGTGAGTTCATTAGAAGATGTTTTGGTGAACAGTCTGTTTCTGGTTATTCATCATCGGGTCAATTACTAAACATTCTCTTTCAGCATGGTTGTCAGGTAAGCAAATTCAAGAGCAACTGAATCAAACGGTTGTGAATTGGATGACAATTAGGTCATCAAATCGACCTCCGGAAGTGTCAGGTGGATAACAGAGGGCCAATCTAATCATAGGGCCTGGACAAATTTCGTCTTAGAGCACATCTGTGAATTACGCAACCTAATTCCGAGTACTTGCACGGTGTCCAGAATGCGAAGTTTGACTCCACTGGGTTGACGACTGGGAAAGCGGTAAATAAGCTGGAAAGCCACTTAAGGTGAGACTTGGTGCCCTGAGGCAACGAGTTGCACCAAAATTGCACTCATACTGGACTTCACCTCGTCCTTATTCAATCATGTTTGATGATGCCCACCTATCTTCTGCGAAAGCGCCTGGTTGTGCGACCGATGTAACGTGCCCCATTAGAACATGCGGAAGAGTAAACACAAGATGAGGTCACACATTCAGGCTGCGTAATTTTGAGTTGTGCGTGGACTACCGGGTTAGATCTGAACTTGATTTGCAGCTGTGCCGCATTGTTTTTTCAGTTGCGTTACTTACTCTACGAGTCACCACAGCAACCAACACCTCGCCTCTGTAGTCTAGTGTCATGTAAACCAACTTTTTGTTTCCCCAGATGGGAGCTTAACTTTCGGCTCTGTCAATTTCATCTGTATATCGACGAAACTTGCGGCGTAGGCCTACTCTTAGAATATCTGCCGTAAAAACATTTTCACGTTGATCGTGTCATCAGTTTACATCTTCATGGCTGCGCCTGTCAAACTACGAACGAGAATACTTTCCCGCCCGAGAGGCAGGTAACTAAACAATGTGGATATACTGGCCGTTCCAAGTACCCGTCCTTTAAATGTTTGTCTGAACTGAACCATCTGCACGATGATTCAATGTCACATCCAGGAAGGATATTCATCCACCTTTCTTGGCCTCAAAGATAAAGCTGAGATTTGGATATGCTGTGTTCGCCTCAGCACTCTCAACACTCTCCTCAACTACGCGGATGATATCGTCCATATGTCTCTTGTAGAAAGTGATGTGCTTAACAATCCCGCAAAGCCAAGTTCTCTCTAACACTGCCATGGATATATCCGCAAATAGTGAACCTAAAGGTGACGTTACCACAGCGCCGCCCTTCTGACGGCATCTTTCCCCGTGCGTCTGAAACTGCACATGCTGTGAGTAATTTAATATCAGCCGCTTGGATGTCTTTAAGTAAGCCCACAATTAAACCTTCCGAACAAATATAACCACAGAAGTATTCAACAGTTTCTGCACCTGGTACACTCGTAAACACAAAACACACATCGACAGAAAACACCTTGTTTTCCATATTCAGCGAGCGGAGGGGATCGATGAACTCAAACGTCTTTAAACGAGTAGGCTGCGATGCCCATCCGCACGGGTTCTAGTAATTCTGTTAGACAGTGTGCCATTAGATGAGAATTACACATATTAAGGATCGGGCGTAATGGTCATCCATCCTTGTGAACCTTCGGTAAACCATATAGTCTGGATATTATGGATCAAGTTGATCGCAATCGTTCAAATGTCACGAAGACTATCAACTTCTACTGTTTCCGATTTCCTGTAGTTCTAGAAATTCTTTCTTTAATCCCATGGTTACTATCTTTTACACTTACCATGTTATTGAGTGTAGACGACTCACTCAAGATATCAATCATCTTCTGCATGTAATTCGATTTGTTCAGCAAAACAGTTCCTACGAACTAGCGTTGAGATAGTGATAGGACCTATTAACTAAAGTAGACGCGAAGTGTTATGGACTGAGCCCTGATGACGGAACCAAAGATTTGACTGTGTAAACTCTTAAACTGGACCTCTAAACCAGGCTGCTCCATCTTATTTTTTAGACAGCAAAATCTACGGCAGAATGATGAAATTTCTGGCAATCATTTTGACATATGCACCATAATAAACTTGTGAACACCTAATTGTCTTCCGTTTCATAGCCGTTCGAATCAAATGTATGATTAATTGCCGTAAATTTGTCTCGCTTGGTAACCGTGACGACATAAAAGTTATATAATTGGCTCGATGATAAAAACCGAAAACCGACTGTTCACCAAAACATCTTTAACCTCTGGATCATAAGCATTTAGTTCGCATACATATACCGTCTGAAAATTGGTTTATCGGCTCCACATTCGATTAAAAGGCTCCACCGAAGGTTTTTTGTTCTGTATATCTTCGGACATGCGGAGCCCTGTTACTATATGCTCTGTGAACGTGAATAATTGGGTTTTGTTGTATTACTCATTTTATTAATTATGTTAGTAATAGTATTGTGGTAACCGGTTCAACTTATTTTGATTCTTATGGTCCGATTTGCCTACAGGTCACTCGGTGATGTCGATTGCACCTAACCGTTCTGTCGCCCATAGCGTCCTAGAAATAACACTTACATGAACTCTTTCTTTGGTCACACTGTTCCCAGTGTGTTTTCATACAGATACCATATTTTCAGGTTACTTGACTTTTTTTGTTGTGAATGAAATTAAAGTTCATTGTAATTGATGGACAGTAATGAAGCTAAGCTGACTGAAGGATATAATCGTTTTACAGTCAGCTACCTTACATAAGCACTAGCACACCGTCCCGGGAAACCAGGTGGTCTACTTAATTGTATCTCCCACCACTCAGCTGATAAGTAGGCAATGCATACTTGAGCCAGTGATGATACTAAGTTCGAATTACAATGCACTTAGAACTTGTGATTACAGATTCTGTTGCAGGTTCGAGATCAAAACTTGTTCGGTTTCATCGTGGGCTAATTAAAATGCTGCGGTACTTTGACGTTTGTGTTGCTGGACCACTCAGAGTGGGTTCTAACTTAATCAATCGGCATGAAAGCTAAAGCGACCTCGTCACTGACACATACCGAAGATTATCACCATTAAACAGAACGGTCTCAAAGCATCTCAGATTTTCTCCAAACACAGATTCAATGGCCAAACCTACAAACTATGTCACTGGGCTGCATATCCATAAAGTTTCGTCTCCATATTGGTTCCATTATGTTTAAATTACTGACGCCCACACAAGTTGGATTAAACACTCGAGCGTGTCATCGGCATCCAATGGGCGATTCACGTCTTATTGAGATGGTCTGCCGGGGAGAGGGGAGGGGTAACAAAACGGATGAGTACACCTGGTTCTCAACCGAATCTAGATATGACGGAAAGTCGATTCAAGTTTCCATTTGTGTTGGTCCATCAGTACACTTCATCAGTCCACAGAATATCACCATACCTAATTTGAATAACGACGCAGAGGTTGTTCGCCGACGGTGGAATCTCCAGTGAATTGATTAACTTGAACGCTGCATTCATTCAGCGCAAAAATATGTCATGTTTGTTGTCGTAATTACACCGAGGCACTTTGTCAACTACACTATCTATCAAACCTCCAAAAGTAAACTTTTGGATAAACAATCCACCTTCTTCATTCAAATAGATCGTTAGGTGTTTTTGTTTCTTTGTCAGTAAATTGAGTCCGATGAAAATGTGGTTGGCCGAATGAATAAACAGATGCCACATATAATGATGAGTAAGAAATAACTCAATAGTGCACTGCTATCTAATTCAGTTCAACAGTTTATCAACGGCATTTACTACACACACCCTCCGCTGAAACGAAGCCCTTTTGGACTGTGTTTGATAGTTAGTACCGACGTCGGGCTAACCTGCTTTGAAGGTTAGCCAGATATCTCGAAAACTGTTGTACACAAAGATATGTTTTTCGTAAGCGTTGGACGGAAACCCGTCTAACAGTGATACGACCTTGTGAAGTTGAATGCAAATCAGTAAGTAAGTGTGGTGATTGTCAGTAAACCTATTTCTCATTACTGTTGTTTTATTACATTGCTGACCACAAGTTGTACAATTGCTCTCGACGGATAAATTACTTGCTTTGCCTAGTTCGGTTGTTATTACTATTGCTTCGGAGCTAGTTCTGGGGTTGAGCTAATTTAATTACTTCATTTCTGTATTCCTGGAACCATCACAATTGGCGTCGCGGACTTCTGTAAATTTCTACGATGGATTCCTGTCCACTTGAAATTCTCAATATTCATAATTTGTCGAGAGAAATCGAGGACCATTTAGAACACTTCGAAATGTGGTGCCTCACAGACAAAGAGATGAAAGCGGAAAAGAAAGCTGCTCACTTCCTCACCGTAATTGGCAAAGACGCGTACAGCTTGATGAAAAACTTGTCATTTCCTGATTCACTAATTTCTCTTCCCTACGAATCCCTGAAGAAACTGCTGCTTTCTTATGTCCAACCTGTAAAATTTGAAGCAGCTGAACGAGCTAAATTTCATACGCTCGTGAGAAAGGAAAATCAGGATATCAGATAGTTTATTCTCGAAATTCAGACTCAAGCTGCTCGGTGTAATTTCGGAAGCCGATTACAGACTCAACTACGTGACCGTTTGATTACTGGAATAAACTTGCGTGATCTACAACAGAAGCTTCTACTGCTTC
>LUCH01000085.1:336628-371313 GCA_013368495.1 Paragonimus heterotremus | reverse complement strand
CGCATGAATGAAGGAACTTACTTTCTTCAAGTATTTCACCAGGATGATCGTTCCGGGTGGCGTTGGTTCGCGTTTTCCTCGACCCGTGTGCAAGCGGTATAGTGTCAGCGGACCAGTGGTGTGCGGGACTTGCTTTCCGTAATCACTGGAGAAGTGCGAACAACGGCTGAAGTAGAGGGAACTGACAAACATAAGCATTCAAAACGTACACTTACCAGGCGACTGGGGTTGAAACTGCTTGCCACAGAATGGGCACTCGTTTATGTCTACCAGTTGGATACATTTTGAGTGAAAAATGAGCCCATCGGAATCACAGCAATACCTGTCCATCTGTAGGGGTTCACCACAGTGTCCAAGCGGCAGTCCAGTTTCAGACTGCTTCACCTACATCGGCTGCATACCGCTTGTAGCCGAACCCATGGGGAATTCGTATAAAGGTGGGTCATTCTTTGTGCGTTCCACTATCTCACTGGCAAAACCAAGTCATCGCCGTGTGGCTGGTGCAGTAATGCACTTTTTCAAGTACAGGATGAAGGGATTTAAGCGACAGTTAATATTGTCTGCAGCAATCGGCCGAAGGTGATGGTCCGCCAACCGTCGAATTGACAAGCTGTACCTTGCCAGGCAGCGCTCATGAATGGGGAAGTGATCTTTGTAAATGGAAATGAAAACTAAACAGGACATTACGGTAGGGATGGAAATGTTTCCGAAACATCGACAGAATGTGTATACATGAAAGCCACAATCTACGGTAAAAGTTACATTAACGTGTGCCCTCTACGTTATCCACAACGAGGGCGTCACCATCTTGTTGCACACGAAGTTTCCATGTTCAAGGCGATTGGTAAAGAACGGCTCACCTTGCACTCAGATACAGTTTCGAAAGGGAGTCGTGGAGTCCGTCCGTTCAGACGGTCCTGAACAATATAACTGGCAAATGTTGTCACCCTGTGAAGAATGTTCTTGGCGTACCAGTCGACGTCCACAAATTCACGATGGTCGCACCCATTTGTTGTTTGTATCTCATACTCCCGCAGCAGTCTCCGGCCGTGGATCCGTACTTTCTGAATGGCAACGGCTAGGACGTCTCTTAGGTGCGTCCTCTTCTTCAACCGTCATTTTGCGTTCTCCAGCCTACTATTTGTTCGATTGACAAAGTGGACAACACCGCTTTGCGCATGGATGACCCACTTTGGCTTGATGTACAGCCAATTACACAACAGATAATTTAGAAGCTTCTTATCTGTTTGGTCGATGATATACAAATCACGTCAGTGTATTATACCAGAACAGATTTCTGCATTCGTTCGATTCACCGGTGGTGAGTGGACGATTTGTAATATGGGACTCATGTAGTAGACGACTGATGGGGTGGTTGTTCTTCAATTCGGAAGAGGTCATAACCAAACAAGCATCTCGTCGGACCACATGAAATCGTTATTTGTAACAGCGGTCGCGAGACTGGATTTGTGAAAACTGACAACTGTTAACCCATTAGACATATCACGCACCCGTGCATAAGCTCCAACGCCTATTATACTTCGTACAACGATAATAAATCTGCACGGTTTTCAGGAAGGGACGTTAACGTACTTTATTGCACTTTGAAGTCGTTTTCGACCTACGACTCGTTCCACGAACGTAAATAACGCGAAATTCGCAATCCTCAAACATCACCTTGAAAGTTGCGATATAATCTACTTCCTACAAATAAAAACAAACAACTTCAAACAAAATGAAAACGAATGACAAAAACGAAAAAACAACTTGAAGACAACCCCAACATTCTTGTGTTAATATTGCCACACGCAGTCGACCCCAACAACAGCAGCCATAACGACTTTTAAAAAACAATTGCGGTAAGGGCGTTTTCAGTTAATGGTCAGTTTAAACAAGGAGATATGAGTCCGTGATGCAGATTTCGACGATTTCAATTTATGCACCAGGTTTTAAGCTATTACAACGATTTTTTTCAGGGAAAATGATTTGACCTAGCATTACAGCTCAGAAACTCACGACCTACGACTAGCATTCATAGCGCCCACCCATCTGGTAGCCTGCATCATTACCGTCCGTTCCAGAGTACATGAAAGCAGTTGTTACCACGGCAGTGAAATATAAGCTATTTGGGGTTAAGACCAGGACACAATTCTGCTTCACGCCGGTGAAAATATAAAAACCATCGGAGGTAGATCCATACGGTTGTACCTTTGTAGAGGTTTCTTTATTTTTGTATGCAAATGATGTTTCATTTCTGTACAACAACCTCTGGTATCATGTTTACATGTTTTTCACATTGATAAACGTGACCCAGCATTACAATACAAATTTCGTGCACGTCGGTCTGCTCTCCTTCCCATTGCGCAGTCGTTTGACGATACTACACGGATCTATCATCAGGACAACTGCATACCATCCTGCTGCTAATGGAATCGTCGAAAGTTTTCACCGACTGTTGGAAGCATCACTCATGGCACAGTCGATACAGAGTTGAACCGAGCGCTTGCCACTCTGCTAAGCATCAGATCCGTCCTGAAGGGATATATACAATGTTCCACCACTGAATTGGTCTACGGAACAACACAATCCGCAACAGATCTGGCGGGCTACGCACACCGTCTCAAATCACATATGGGAACACTCCGTGCCATTCCTACTCGACAACGTTCCTAGTCTCGACAACTCAACAAGAAACTGATGACTTGCACTGACGTTTTCGTTCGTTGTGACGCAGTTCGGCGCTCACTTCGACCGCCTTAAGATGATCCCCTCAAAGTGATCTCGCGAACGGACAAGGTCTTCACCATCGAACGTTCTGGAAAGCACGTTACTGTGAACATTGATCACCTCAAACCTGCCTACGTTGACACGTATCAGGAGTGTCACTCCCAATCATTTACTTATGTTGCCTAACCACAGAACCATGAAGCATCCATTTCCTTCACTCCCCACACATTAGACTTTCCGCCCACAATTGACACTACTGATAAGAGAACACTTCCCCCCCATTCGTCTACCGAACAACCTTGTACAACATCAACCTCCTTACCTCATCCGTCTCCACTTCGTCCAACTACGCGTTCCGGTAGGCATGTTAATCCACCGTTTCCGTCGATTACTTTCATGCTACTTATTGTTGCTTATCAGAAACTACTCGAGCATTTATTCTCCACAAATGCTCTGTAGGAGGAGTACTGTAGAGACTCCCTTAGTTTTGTATGCAAACGATGTTTCATTTCTGTACAACAACCGTTTGCATCATCTTTACCTGTTGTTCAAATTAATAAAAGTGACCTATCAATACAATACAAATTTCGTGCACGTCGATTCGCTCTCCTCTCTATTGCGCTGTCGTTTGATGACACTACACGCATCTATCATCCAATTTTTTAGCTCCGTTTTACCACGAACACTGTCGCATCCCGGATCGCGCTTCAGCAGTCCACGGCAACCCTGTGATAATACCCGCTTCCGGATACTGGTAATTTGGAATATTGTGGTAGTCATCTCGAACACTTGTGAACATTTTCTGTGAGCTAAATCCTTTTAATTACCATAACTTGCTGGAACTTTTTAACTATTTTGTCTCATTCTTTCACTTCGTTATCACCGATTGCTTGGTGAGTTACAATTGCATTTACCTAGTCTATTCAGTAACTCATCTTGACCATTACACCTCCGCCCTCATTCCTATGTGCAACAATCTAACCAAATTGACAAAATTATTCAGACATTCAAACTCACCAAGCAGCGTCCACAGCGCCTTGTGGTTCACCGACTCAAACGCCTTGGTGAAGTCTACGAAGAGGGCGTACAGAAGTTGGTTCCGATCCCTACAATTATTCTGGAGCTGTCGAGCAGCGAACACCCAGTCGACCGTACTGCGATTCGTCCGGACTCCGCATTGCTCCTCAGGAACATTGGCCTCCAAGACATCGGTATTCAACCGATCCAAAAGGATTCTTGCAACTACCTTGTCTGCGCAGCTCAGCAGGCTGATGCCCTGATAGCTATCGGGGTATTGCTTGTTACTTTTATGTTCAAACAAAGGTACTATCACAGCATCCTTGAAATCTTGTGGCATCACCTTGTCCGCCCAGATGGAGTGAACCAGCTGGGGCAGTGCCCGTTCCATCTCCGGCCCGCCATTTTTCAGGATCTCACCTGGCAATCCATCATCACCCGCAGCTTCCCCATTGCAAAGTTGACCAGTCGCTCCCTGCAATTGTGGTAAATCAGGGGCGAGAGCGTGTGAGGGTTTGCTGGCCTGTTGCAGTGAGCTGTTTACGGTCATCCAATCAATGGTAGCAGGACGACTTAGTAAGCCACCAAAGTGCTTGAACCAGACTTTCATGATGTCCTCTTGCTGATTTCACGACCAGCCAGTGTCTACATCTACCAGTGCTTTAGTGGACTGCACAAACGGACCGAATACCGCTCCTCATACTGTTGACGATCCGTGAAGCCCTGCATCCGCTCGCCCTGACTCATTTACCAGTTGTCCTTGATTCCGCGAATACGCTCAGCCGGTTGAGGGTGGATACTCCGGATTTACTATCTGGGTGCGGCATTCTTCTCTCGTACCGATTCCGCGATAACTGCATTGTTGTCATTGAACCAGTCCGGATGTTCCTCACGTTTGAGACTGATCGCCTTGGTGGCTGCCGTCGTGATCCGTTCCTTGATGAACTGTCGCATGCCCTCAGGGGTGATAGATACGTGAGCGTCGTGGAGAAGAGCAGCAACTGCACACTGAAAACCGTGTTGAAAAACTACGAGAAGAAGCAGTTTTCCAGATATTTGATTTCTAACTTCTGCCGTTATTCGGAAGACCTGCAATAAACAGACTTGCACACACGGATAAATAATTTAGTCCTGACCGGCCTATGATCGACGTTACATCCAGCGCCGCGCGTCGCTGTCGTGATACGCACTTCACAAATGTCATGCTGTTGTACAATCACAGGATCAAGAAAGTGGTGATGACTGCTTCGTGGATGGGTCCACGTCGTGATTTCGCTCACATCCGGCTGGAATCGGATGTTCGTGATAGTCAGCTTGTGAGTAACACACAGACGTAGCAGACGATCGCCATTCTCGTTCACTGAACCAATGCCGTGGGGTCCGAGGACTCCCGACCAAGCTGCCGAGTCGTGCCCGACTCGTGCGTTCAAGTCACCCAGAGCAAACAGTCGATCAGTCACCTGAACCGACCGGATTGTGGTGGACAGTTGATCATAGAACTGATCCTTCGTGTAACTAGTGTGACACATAGTTGGACCCTAACCACTAACAAATGTAACACACATACCTCAACCGTGTCGCAGGTGCATAGACAGCATTCGAGGGCTGATGCTGTGCCGTTCGTTTATCACCAAAACGCTGATGCAATCAGCGACTGCGAAACAGACACCATGTTCCCGAGCACCGTCTGTCGGGTAATCTATCAAGTAGAGGGTGTACCCAGCATCTGCCTCTCGTACCTTTCCTTGGTCTACAAACCTTGTCTCGCCCAAGGCTTCTATGTCAATTCCACAGCGACGCAGTTCCATCGCGACCAGTGTACAGTGCCGTTCTGACTGTCTTTGGAGCTGTCTCGATCCAACAGCGTGCGCACATTCCATGCTTTAAAACAGAGCTTCTTGCGTCGCCGGGCCTGTTCCACATTGGTCTTCGGGTTGCTGAAATTTGAGTGGGCATTATCTACCCGGGGATTAGTATTGGGGGGCAGTGTGAGAGCGATTGGTTGGCAGCAGCATATTTTTGCTTTTCCACCCTGTCATATGTAGTGGATATGGTGGCCCGGTTTGTTCTGCGTGACGGCCGATGAAGTATGACGTTTGGTCCATTTCACATCAGTGTGGTTTATGTGGGCTTCGGATACTGCCAGGACCTCTAGGCCTATACAGGAGAGCGACTAGAGCCCTCATCCAAAGCCTTTAGCTCAAAAGCCCGTACCGAAAGGTAGCAGGTGACGCACGCACACATACGTATCAGCATCAACCACCTAAAACAGGCTGGACAGTCACAACCAAATGCATAGGGCACAAACAAATCAGCCACACCCGGAATTAGTTCAGGCGAATAAAGAATACAGAAACTCCTAACTAAAAACACACAATGAACACATCACAACGAACGCATCTGCCTTCTGTTTGGCTGCTTTGCTTTGGCCAATCTGACCTGGTTAAACTTGAAACGGCCGGAATCGCACTGAGCACAGCCTTTTGGATCAAAACAGCACACTAGCTTGACCACCACGCCAAGGCAGCAGAAAAGTCGTAAAATATATGGTGTTAGACGCACTCAGAACTAGAAAACAAGCACTGATTTAACTTAAGGTGTGTGACAGAGAGTGATGTCATGTTGGTGGCACAATTTCCAGTTCTCGTGTGTACAGGTTTGCTTGCATGACTTACTGGGCCCTTGGATCATGCTTATCCATGTTGTTTCCATTCACATGGCTATTGTTAGAACCCCTACTTCAGAAGTACGCTGCTCTCGATATCTTCACGTTGGGGTTTACTACACAAAGAGTAATGTATAGTAGTTGTTTGTGTTTAACTTCGCTAAAAAACTTAATATAGAGTTATGTTCAGATGAACTAAGTCGTTAATTATGTTGGACGGTGCGAAATCCTTCGGGTGTGTCTAATCTTGTAAACTGGCACGAAGAAATGTGCGCGGAGCTCAATGTTTGTGTGCGACAAGTGAGTATTGGGTGTGTGGAAGGCCTCTGAATGCGTAAGTCCGCCTACTAAATCATTTTTGTGAGTCATATCTATGGGGGAATACGTGTTTCGTGTCTCTGCATAAATGCTAATAGAGCTGCGTAGTTGCTGGCCGCTGGTTGTTTTTCAGTTTTCGGCGCTGTGGTAATAATTTACAGTCTGCTCTATGCTGAAATAACCTCCATGTCAAAAGCATGTAGTTGGAGTGAACAGTAAGAAAGTCGTTCCTTAAGTGCGCAAGTGGCGGTTGAAATCGGTATGAACAGCTGGGGTTAATTTTTAGCGCAGTTTTTCGCCTCAAGTGTGAACGCTGTTCATGGATTTCTGAAAACCGTGAAACTTTCAATTTTGCAACGCTGTTTAATGTTCAATCGGTTTGCCACTGGTTGCAATAACCAGCAATAAAACCCAAAGTTGGAAACTTTAATTGGGTTGATATCGAAGGCCTTAAAAGGTACATTCGTCCACTTCTTCTTGGCCGTGATTCTGCGGCTTGAACTGTCAGTCGTTTCAAAAACAACTTCAAAATTCGGATGATTTAATCGTGTTGCTCAAACGGCGTACTGTCTCTTCTCGTAGACTACTTAGTCTCCGTGGCGCTTTTTCTGCTGATTGACAAAACATGGGCTCACAGGCAGCTGCGAAGAGACTTACGATGTTTGCGATGTTAGAAACAGGTATAATGGGGTAAATGGCATCTTACGAAACCCAGAGAAAGTCACAATAGAGGTGCAAGGTAATACGTGTCTGCTGAGATCCCTGTGCATGCCCGCTGGGTAGGCTAGTTGAAAAATTACAGGAGGCTACCTGGTTCACTTCACATGCACACTTGTTTGGTTCAATTTTTCCGCTTGTTTACTAGTGAGCGGTCTACCGAGGGGTAGCGTTTCTCAGGCCTCGTATAATTACTACGCAGAATATATTCAGGCATACCACGGATTCAGACGATATCAAGCCCCAGTGATTATTTTCCGGAGTTCAGCTGGGTGAACGCACCGTCTGCAAATCGCTCCATCGTCTGAGATCTAGTGTCAGTTGCGACAGTATTGGTGACCATACCCACGGACAGGTGGGCGCCAGACAAACCACAGTCACGTTGTCAGTAAAGGATTCCGACAACCTTTCGAAGATTCAGCGGGGACATCCCATCATCGCTGTTCATGAACCTTCCATTCACCTTGACACACAGCGAGACAAGGTTTTCACCTTTCAGTGAGAACTGTCCCATCCTGCAGTTATTCAGCAACAGGAGTGGTTTCCAAGGGAATCCCGCATTACTTAACGAACCTCCATACAAATATGGACAATTTAGCCCCGTTTACGTGCACTTAACCTGTTAGCTTATCTTTCCGCAGAAAGAATTGTAACACGTTCAACGTATAAAGGTGTGTCTACTGATTTAGCGATCAGAGATCGTGTAGCTTCTTTAAGGAGCCAGGCTGCAACCATATTTTCCCGCCTGTCTGTTCTGTACGCATGAATCTATGTACGTCGGCTATAGAAGACCTGATACGAACTGAGTACCACTTTCTTCAGTGTTGCAACTAATTGCACGCAGCTAATGTTTGTCCTTTTCTTAACGACTCACCCATTATTTAAGTCTTCAAGTTCGTTTAACCGAACATTTTCGAGCGTTGTTTAAAGCGTGCGAAGGTTCCACGCACTTTTCGCTTGGCGCTTGTCTGAGTGCCGCCGAGTGGGTTGTAGCCCATCTCGCGCTTTTTTCCTCTCTTCTCTTGGTTGCTGCCATCGGTCTCAGACTAGGCTAGATCCAATTATTTATCATATTTTTAAACATTATCGAAAATATATAGTTTGTTTCCAAACCACATTGCGTTCTTTAGTTCGACGACTGTTGGGACTATGTTTCGATTGCTCTTCAGGAAAGGCGTTTTAAACTGTTGGTGAATGAGAGTCTAGCACATACCTGCTTGTCCACTACACCAACGTCAGTGGTTTCCACTTAGGTACTTAAACTTACAAATACTTGAGGGAGTCACGTGCGTCCTACCAGGGTGCACCTGCGCAGCTTTACGAAAAACATCGAGTCATGATTACCTAACCTTTTCACCTTCAGCAGGCTGTGGCCCGTGGGTTCTCAGTGGAAACCATAAAGCAAGTTCATAGTACAAATATTTATTTATGTATATCTATAACCACTCCTACAAGAACGTTGGCTTTAGTCTTGTTAGCCCATCAATACGAACAGGATAGTTGTCATCAGTGCACCGCGTTGAGGAAGGGTTGGATTTTGTGGATGCCTACCCACCCTCCAACAAGAGTAGCAGCAAACTTGTGGCAAGCCTGTGCTGCACTAAAAAGAAAGCGCGTTGTGGCGATGGAGTTTAAATAGAATATGAGGATAGAGACAGTTGTTGACAGTACCGACACCATGGTTATCTCTTGCTCACACTTTGCTTCAGTTATCTTACGAGTATACAGCGCCAGACGACTTAGAACGTCCGCAACACATTCCACTTATTGTAAGGTAGATCTGTGGTGAGACGGATGTCTGGACTACAATAATTCTCGATATAAAAATAACGAGTGAAGTCAAGGACTGGACTTACCAAAGATTTACAATGTTCGTGAGGCATCCAATGATGCTGGAAAGTATTCGGATTGTTCCAAACGTTGCTGAGGATGCGAAAGTTAATCCAACAAATAAGATGTTTTAAACTGGATAGCAACCACCGGCGTTGTAGGAAGAACCAGCAAAAGCGCGTAGCAGAGTTTATTCGAGACTGTATTGTGTTGTTGTTTTTACTTAAGTCTAACAAAAATGTACAATGCGGTTTGATGCAGCAGTTATACAATTTTAGCAAAATGAAGTCCAAAATAATGAAATCTCTGCAGACCGATAAGCCAGCGGAGCTTTAGTTTCAAATGTTCCTTCCGATTTATTATATCTTTCATACAGTCTTACACCGACGATCGTAGCGACAAGTTCCCGTTTACGTCTATTTACTGTCTATTTGGTTAGTTGTTTCGTTGTTGTTATAATGAATACCACGGTGTGTGTAAATTGCCCAGTGATCTCTGAACGGAAGCAGATATCTTCGCAACTATGACCTCACTTCATTACTCCGATTACAGGTTCTGATGATTTTGGCATTACACTCTTACTCCGTATGACAGTACACTAAAAAACCTGTCCAATTGCACGAGAAACCTTTCGCCTCCCCCGATGCACTCATCAAACTAAAACTTCTATTCACTGCGTTCTGTTTCATGTTTTCGTATTCCGAGTACAACTCCTGCAAATGTCCAGCTGTTAATGACAAACCTAAACGACGTCCGTTATCATCCGTTTTTATGTACATCAGTTCGACGGACTTTATCACTTCACAAATGCTCTCCGCATGGTGCCTGTGATGCGTACGACAGTGTCTATGCTGTTGGGGCTTAGAGACGTCACAAATTTATTGGTACGTTTTATTCCTAACCAACACGGTCTATAACCGCACCAGTTCTGTGGCAACTTCTGTCGGACTGCATAAAGTGAACTCCTCCGGTTCAGGCAGACGACGATTTTCCGAGCAAACACCGGGATGAACCTTTACGACTGCTTGATTATGGGCCATATTTCTGTGCACAACAGGCAGACAACCCTCTTCTACACCAGGTTGATTATAGACAGACAGTGGTATTCCTGAAATCTACAAAAACAACTACAGTTTGTTTTACCAACAACATTACCTGCGAAGTACACTACCGAACACAAAATACTTACACGTTCACTGGATGTAAGCCAAACTAACACTCTTATGCATCGCACATTCCAGTAACAACTGACTGATCAGCATGAACTACTGAGCTCTGGTGTGCACATTGGGAACCATATACCTAGTACCAGTCTCCACCCGAAACTTTCACATCTTCTCAAGACCTTCATAACTAACAAGGTTGCAAATTTAAGGAAAACGCCACCGAAATGTTTTTTTCGTGTCAAGGTAAACAGTCATATCAGTAACAAGTGGAAACTGGAATTGACTTGGCCTCCGGTTTTTATAAAAATGACAACCAGTTGCAACCAAGAACAAACACTTTCAGCCAATATTTCTATGACAGTTAAATACAGTGACTTGGGCGTTTCTGTTCAACATGCATTACGCATGAGGGGGTTATTCATGTAACTACCATTTCAGTTTCCTAAATAGCACTACAGAATGGTTATGGTGGGAACTACGATCATTGACAAATCTGCCGTCTAACGTTTACGTATGTTTGAGCAAAAATTTCGAATTTGAGAAGCGGCGTAACTACAAGAAACGTGGAAGAACCTGTACGCTGCATACAGTGAGTCGTTTTCGTATACTCAGGTCACAATCCCAGTTGGGAAGCAGCAACGGACCCCTCTCTAAATGCGCCAATTTAGAAACTTCAACACCCCCACTACTTAAAATTAATGAGTAGCAAGAATAGTAATTGAAAACAATGAATCCTCTTCCCTCAATTTATTTGAAGCAAATGCGCATGTCGCGCGATGTGAACGATTCGACTTACTACCTCCAGTACCTGCTGTAAAACTAGCGGATTCGATATAAACTGAACATGGTGGTAACAACTGAATCGATCAACTGGACAGTTGCGGTCATTCACACTTTTCATACATGTAGTCAGTTAGATAGATTGCGTCACTCTGTTCTATACACTGGAAGCTGGTGAATGTTTTCTAATTAGCCATGCCTCATTTATCCCTAACGGGTTCGGGGTTTGATTGCCCAACGATATTTCTAACGATCTGGCAGGATGAACGGGGCAGCTGGTTGCCAGGATGTGTTTGATGATCAAGGAGGCTGGAATATTCGAGATTGCTGTTATCAGCGAGCTGTTTTTTGACACTCCGGCAAGTGGTCATTTAGACGTCTGTCCCTATACGTTGCTGCAAGTACCGATCTTTTCTGCCTGTGTAAGTGTCGGTGAAAATAAGACTGAACTGATAGGTTACGTGTGAAGCAGTCTGATCGGTTGATTGTGTTTGTCACAGCTATAGGGACACCTTCAGTTATGTAACTGAGCACTTGACTGAGCAACTGGTTATGTGTTACAAGGTCGTTGTCAAGTTGCGGCTCACGTTGTCCGATAGGGGGTCACCACTGAACCGCAATCACAGGACTACACACTTTTTCTTTACAGATGTAGTTCTCCAATCTTCGTGTTTTCATACCCAAGAGATTCACGAAATTTTCCCCATTGTAGGAACACGCGAAGTGAAGACGTCCAGTTGAGTATAACGAGACGAATAAACAAGGAGTATGTTGTTGATCTACAAGGTAAACACGATAGCAAACGAATAGCAAGACAAAATGATGATAAAGCGGAGCGACTAGCGAGCACGCAGCGGTGTCGTACGTTTGAGTGCGCCGAGTACTTGTCGGTGTCCATACTCTTTCAAACTAATGTTTAAGCATATACGAAAGTTGAAAACAAAAAGAGTGCAACTGGCGGTCGCAATTCTAACATATTTAGCAATAAACGAATAGGATCACTACACCATAACCACTACCCATCAGCTTCCATCTCTTGAGCCTTTCTTCTCTATCCAGCCAAGTTGCCGTGCATGTCTTTCCAGTTTTTTGGAATAAGGTTTCTTCTTTTCTCTTTTATATACCTAGTAATCTTAAAAATTGCTCGTTCCACCAGCGTTTACGATAAACAGACCGTTGCCACGTTCTGCCCAGATGTCCAATGATAAGAATATCTGAGAAAAGCAAACAATTATTGACCTGCACCTCGCGAACTACTGTGAATTTTCAATGAAGTTAGTTAAAGTCCTTTGAAAATGAAATAAAAAACATTCTTCATTAAAAATAAGAATGACATCTGCGCAACCTATAGTGCGGGACAGAAAGCATTCTTTGAAGTAGTTGTCTTACAGACACTGTCAACAATACGTCTGCAATTAGGGGTCCTAAAAGGCTACGTCGTCAATTTGTCTATGTTTCACTCTTTCCACTGCAAACCGAATGTTTGATGTAAACGCAAAAGTGCTGGCTTTACGAAATCTAATAAAACAAACGTTTACTTTCCAATTGTAAGAAACATTCTATAAAAAGTGTCAGTTTAATGCGGCGGGAAGTTGGTGAATCAAACTCTCTATGTAGTCGTAATGTCAGACTGCTAATAATTGATGAAGCAGTTGGACGCAGGCAGCAGCGACCAGTTTTGCATGCACAAAAGTTGCTGATTGATTTTCCAGGTGTAAGCTTTTATCATTAGTGGATGAAAGCTTGAAATACATTGGCTGATCCTTTCATTGGTTGTTGCCGTGTGAAGTATGCAAAACAGACTGTTAATGTTATGTCAACCACTGACAGCAGTAGAATTTCAGTTGTGTGACGTCACCTTTCGCGGTGGACGGCTTTTGTAAAACGAAGAGCTCACCATTTTGTCCGTGCTATCCTTTGTGGTTATGGAGTTGTACTGTTAGATCTGTACTTATACATTTAGCTCTGGCAACAGACAGGCACATAGTATATTGCTTCTATAAGGCCGGAAAGCAACAGTCATGACGTAATTCAAAATTGTAAGTGTTAGGTAAAACAATCGCTTAAAGACTAACCCAAACCTCATTGAAATGGTACCAAATAAGTCTAACTGACAGTTTAAAATTATCCATTACTGTCACGCTATTTAAAGGGAAAGCGTGCGAACGATGAAATCATCAATGGTCCATGTAGAAATTTTACAACTGTCTCCTATATAACCTAATATAGATATCACACAAATTTGCTTCACTCTCTTTTTGACCACAGTAAAATTAATTTTCTATTCGATTAGTGTGCATCGTTCATTCACTTCTGCTTGATTAGCCATATCTGCAGCCACAAACGAATGGTCGCTTTCGGCCGTGGTAGGCAATGTGATTCAACGCACTTGCACTTGAATGGTGTCAACATCAACTGTCATTCTAATGGTTTGTTTGTCGTAATTGAGGCGTACTTACACAGAGCACACTTGGGCAGAATTTCTAGTCAACCATTGGCTAACAACCACCGCAAATTAGCTCGGTCGCAAATTTAATTGGTAATTTACACTTTCGCCGCGTGACTGTGTGGAAGAAATTAACATATTACTAATGAGTAGTCGGGGATTTGGTTAATTTCAAGTTGAACATCACCCACAATTGATCGCAGCTGTCGCATTTCCATAGACTTTCCAGTCGGAAAGGGGCCGACTGGAAAGTCTATGGGAATGCGACAGCTGCGATCAATTGTGGGTGATGTTCAACTTGAAATTAACGTATCACGGATACTGAATAGATGACTTCAAACTTCTGAGTCCTCTTTAGCTATTCCATCAAAGTCCATGTTGCAATCGATCACCACTTCGTCTACTCTTATAAGTTGGTGGCTTCATACACACAAACTGCACACATTAGACAATAAAAGATAGACAGGAATTGAACACAAATTCATATCAAGTAATGTTAAATCACAGCAGTGGCCGAATGATCGGTCGCTTCAACTGTTTTTCTCACAGAACGCCGGCTGATGAATTAGCATTACTGTACTTCTTGTAAACGTCATTGACTTCAGGCCCCAATTTTGACTGACCTAAGTGAGTCAGTTCCGTAGTCTGTTATCATGACTCGATCAACAGCTGATGATTTGTGGATTGCAGAGATTGGTTCATTAGTGTGCATTCACTACGTTTTCAACCGCTTTGATTATTTGGGGCGTTTGCAGCCACTGGCGCAGAAAGTTATCCACTTGGCCTGGAATATAGATAGGTGGATTGTGCGGCTGTTGGAACTCAATGGGGACCAGTTTCTTGTAGGCATTAAGGCCGTGTGTCTAACTGTTCTGTCGTGTACTTTGTCTCTCTGTCCATTTACGCCCGTAGTAACGGTTATATAGCCAAAACAGATCGACATCTATCCCCATGGATAGTAGAACACCCTCCAAGAGAGGTCAGAAAAACTAAAACGGTTTCACACTGATGAATCATCCGCTCGAAGCCGCATATTATCAGTTGCTTTTCAACTCATGTCGACGCACTTAGCCCATTCACAATGTTGAAACACAGCTGCGTCCCAAATTTATCGGTGCTATACTGATCCGATCCCATCAACCGGCGTTCTGTACAAAAATACTTCGAAACGATCCATCGTTTGGTCCTGACTGATCACAGATTATTTGAGGCGTATCTATTTGTGTTCAATTCCGGTTTTGTCTCTTACTGTTTGACGTAAACAGATTGTATATATTAAGCCACTGACTGATGAGAGGGAACGAAGTGACAGTACATTGCAACATGTGTCTTCTTTCTGCTCTGAAGGAGGCACGTATGTTTTGGAATACTGAGATCTCCTGCAGTGTTGGAAACAATACAGTGAGAATGTATTTTCAGTCGTCGAAGTGAAAATAGGCCTAAATGCAGGCTCAACTGACAAACGAACGTACAGGCTCAACTTACAAACGAACGTACAGTCATATATTTTAGACATACCGTGACAGCCACTTATAACGATACGATTCGTTAAACTTTAGGTGGTCATCTTTCATGAAGAAAGCACAATAGGGAGAATCACTAGATCACTGCAGTAGTTTGCTACATCAGTTTACCAAGGATCATCACATGTATACTGAATTGTTTCTATTAACACAGCGGTTGTGAACAGCTTTCAAACATCCAAAACTGTTGTTAATCTAAGAAGTACCAAAGATCTAAAGCCAATATCTGGTAAACAAGTGTCCGAATATTCAACGCAAATCAAACTGTTTACATTTGATTTTAGTCAAAAGCGCACAATGACAATCCACTTCCTATATTCACAAAAAAATTTATCAAACTTTACCCAACTACATTCCGTTGCGTGCAGTGTTATCAGTTTGACCTGAAGACAGTATTTTAAATTATTCGCAGC
Source organism: Paragonimus heterotremus (assembly GCA_013368495.1). Classification (NCBI taxonomy): domain Eukaryota; kingdom Metazoa; phylum Platyhelminthes; class Trematoda; order Plagiorchiida; family Troglotrematidae; genus Paragonimus; species Paragonimus heterotremus. Next base: position 355,711 of record LUCH01000085.1, on the reverse strand, counting down.
GTCAGTAGCTTTGACTACCAAATCTACGAATGTACTTGCAATCTGACAAAAGTTGGAAGTTGGCAGGACGGTACAGCTGTTGAAATCTGGTTTTAACAAGATACCATTTATCATTCTACAATGACAAGACCAAAATAGCATACTACTCAGTGGGGCTTCGTGTCATATCGGTTTAAAATTCCGCGTCGACAATAATAATGAGCAAATTGATTTTACATTCCGATATTTTAGCCTGAAAAATTGAATAATTCTCAAAAGCGGAGTTGGTAAATTTATCGTAGGTCCTTGAAGATAGATACAATAATATATTCAAGGTTCGTGTAACAAAATCGTAACTTTGACAACGGTTTCACGTCGCTAGCCCAGAAAATGTTAACTTTGATAACCTTATCTCAAATTTTATTGATTTCTGACTTTGGTTGAAATCAGACTATCCGTGTGGTACGCCAGTAAAATGTACACCATCCTGGACAGTGCCTACCAGCTACCAGCCTGCAGTTGATCTTATCTGGCTACTGATTCAAAAACCATAATGTAATTTCCGCGGACATACTTTGGTTCCAAAGTATAATTTTAGAGTCAGATTTAGCCCTTGTCATTTAAAAGGCTGTTGTCCAAATTGCCCACCTTGTAACTCTTCACATTTTTGAGGTGAACTCAATCTAATACGACATGATTTTTTTACCAACGCGCAGTGTGCACTGCATATAAACTTGGACACAAGCCCACAACCATTTTCCAGTGAAGCTACAGCCGTTGAAGTTCACGCACGCGCACACTCTAGCCGAACCTGGGGAATTTAACATTGATGTGTGCATCATATCGAAAAGTGTTGAAAAGGAACTTATTCAAATGCAGTGCACTGATTTGTTTTTATCCGGATGATAAGGTATTACGGTTAGCAGGTCCTGATTATTTCCGCGCTTTTCACGGTTTACTTCGAGGTCCAGCTTTTTATGTAATTATCCAGAAGTACAAAAGCCTGTTGTAGATTTATATGCTCATCGTAATTTGATATTACTCCGTGTATGAACGGTTGACTCATATTTAATGCACGTGTCAACTTCATAATATGACATAGGAAGACGTGATTTATGACTTCTAATTCTTTCTAAATTCGGACTAGGGCATGAAACTAGGGACTTAGCCCAAAACACACAAACAGAAGTTGGCAGAGCTACATTAAAATAAGAACAGTTCAAGATAGATTTGAAACATTCTGGCTCAAAAGTATAGATGTTGGATATGTTGCTTGTACTGAGTGATCTGCAATATGTCTAGGTGAGCGCCTGAACAATGTGGTGCTAGCCAATATCAATGCAATTTGCATGTACTGAAAGCAACTGCTTGGTCGCTTATTGAACATCATGTGGAACCATTTGAGTGCTGTACAGAAGGTAGAAAGTTTGACTAGCGGACATCATATAAATGAAGGAAAATTCAAATGACGATTATTATAAAAGTGTACATATTGTGGTGGACTGTCAGGCAGGAAGGGTGAGCATTCCAACTCTCGGCGGAATACCTAAACACGGGGGGAGCTGCGTTCAAAAAACTACAGCGAATGGATGGGGGACAGCGTGTGCGGCCGGATGAGTCATTGGTCGACCGGATCGGACAAACGAGCGAGACGTGGCAGCCAAAACAGGATGGATGACCAAATTGAGGGCATGATTACTCCAACATTCGCAGGAATATCTCAACACCGCTGTGGAGTAGGGTTGGAGATCTGACGAGCCATCGCTCAACGAAATTGGATCAACGGACGAGGAATAGCAGACGGAAAAACCCCGGATAGAAGGCGTAAATCACACACCTAAACCGGGTAGAAGTGCACACCACGTGTGAGCGGAAACCGAGGGGTGTTGTGGACTGGAATTGCGATTCAAAATCGCAAGCGCGTGTGTGGCATGCTAACTAGCGAGTTGGACAATAAAGATTGTGCTTTATTGGACGCCTTTTCGCTACAATATCAATGTCCTTGTATGAATGTTTATTGCCATCCGTTACCGGTTGAACTCTCTATACGACCATATTGATGCTACTGCAATGGCAGTATAAGCACACAGCATTGACTGCTATTTAAGCACGATCTTCACATGAAGAATATCACGACTGCTATTCAGCGTTCTGTTACCACATCACTCAGTTACGACATTGGAATCAGTGGTGCACTAAGGACAGTGGTAATAAACTCAATAAAATTGGTTTCGGATGAGAAGTAGTGCATTTTGGTTTTCATATAGATTGAAAATCACCCACAAGTGATCGCAACTGTCGCATTCCCATAGACGTCCCAGTCGATCTCTTTCGAAAAGCAGAAGCACTAGACTCGAGTTTCGCGCTCATTAGAACTCGTCAAAAGTGCACATCCTCGCCACTGCCAAGAGTAGAACTCGGGCCACCATTTTCATGAGGCAACCGTGTTTACCACTGTGCCATTGACCTCACATTAGGCACAACCAAATTATCATCGCATGTGGACACTCAACCACTTTCGTTTGTGAGTAATGATCAGGTTGCCCGATCGTCTCGAAATGGAGACCCAGTTGCTGTCTGTTAACTCTAATCGATAACCCCGCGATTAAGACTTCATAGAAAGGTCGAAATTTCTGATCTAATTAAACATGCTAGGCGATATTTTAGATTACTGGTGAGTAGTCGGGGGTCTGGTTAGTTCCAAGTTGAACATCACTGACAATTGATCGCTCGTCAGTAGTGCATATCATCGCCACTGCCGGGACTTGAACCACGGACACGCTGTTCATGAAGCAACCGTGTTCACCACAGCGCCATTCACCTCAAATTAGGCACGATCAGATTATCATATATGAGTGCTCAGTCACTTTCGCTTGTTACTAATGGTCAGGTTGCCCGATCGCCTCGAGAAGAGACACAGTAATTATCCTGTTGACTCCGATCGATGACTTCTCGACTAGGACTTCTCTCCAGTCAATCTATATGAAAACCAGAATCTCCTACTACTCATCAGTAATCAAAATATTGCTCAACAAGTCAATGACTCCTGTGATCTCAACTTGGTGAGAAATCCTAGTCGAAGAGTCGTCGATTGGAGTTAACAGACAGTAGCTGTCTCCTCTCAAGGCGATCGGGCAACCTGATCACTATTCACAAGCAAAATGGTTGTGTGCCCACATGCAATGATAATTCAGTCGTGTTTAAAAAGTGATTTGTCAGAAAATATTAACAGGGTAAAAAAAGCTGATCAAGTGTGTATGTCCATTACTTTCTCCAAAACAAGGCTATATTGGATTTTGTGTAAATAACCTTCGCCACTTCACTTCAAATGTGTAGTGTAACCATGTCTTAGCTATCAAATTTTCCCGACCTCTCACAAATTATATCCACACAACAACATAAATGAAAACCAATCACTAAAACTCTATGCATCGCTGATGACTAAATGTAATAACACAATTACGTTTGCATGGCATACAGTTTGACTATCAAGTGAATGATTGTCATACTTTAACCAGACAATCGATTTAAGTAACAAACGTTTGTAACAATCGGTTGTTCAGTGTACTTATATTAATAAAAATAAACTTTATACGTACGTATTGATCTCTTTCGATTAATTCCCCACATGAAATAAATAAATGTCAAATCACTATCCCTAAGTTGAAGACACCTAAAACATGTGCCTTAGAAAATATAAAAAAAGAATTTGCGAAATACTTTACTGTTACATGACATAAAAAACATTTGTTGCAGACGAGTGCACCAGGTTCCTCATGAACTATTCTGAAGCAATGTTAACGAGTATTTATAGTTCTATTATACTGCTTTCTAAGTTACTGGCCCTGAAGAGATGTCTCAATCATGAGCTAGAGTTAACAGCAAATATTTATTGTATACTCTGTACAGACGATCGCGCAATCTGACCATTACCACAAGCTAATGTAACCGGACGTTTGCAGTACGTTTTCAGCTGTGTCTACTGTGAGGTCAGTGGTGCAGCGAACAACACGGCTACTTCATAAAAGCGTGGCGGGAGTTAAAATTCAGACCGTGGAGAAGATAGGCTCTATAGAGGAACTCAAACAAAAACAAAACTTGAGTACAGTGCTTTTTTTCGAAAGGGGCCGACTAGAAAATTCATGGGAAGGCAACAACTGCGTTAAACCTCATTAACCGAAAAACGTCTATCTCCCATCAATTTGTAGTGACTATCATAAGTGATATTTTTGATAATCGCATTAACTTGTACACTTGTGATGATTCTGTTTTTTTTACCTGCTTCAGTTTTAGTCAAGCTATCCCTTTTGTAATATCCCTTCTGGGGCCACAATCACAATTCGCTCAGTGCCTCGTTAGCTTGATGTGCTTTCTTTGTGCACTCTACTTTCCAGGGTCTTTACAAATACACGAATCGTTGCTTTTCATTGTCGATTGGTTTTCGGTAGTGAGTATAGATTGGATATTATTTTGTTGGACTAGTTCCAACAGATTTCGCAATTCTCAAAACGTTTGCAAATATGACAACGAGAGAGTTTACATATAATAACCTGCTACCCAAAAAGGACAGACTACTGACATGAAGCTTTGTTTGTCCTCAGAAAACAGACCGTGACTGAAATAAGACATGTGTGTAAGAACCATTCGAAAGTGATCCTTCATATTAGAGAGTTCAGTTCGTTGGTAACCTGTAGGATTCCGGTTCGAGTCACATTTAAAATGTCTCTATCCTAAGTGTCCAAACCTGTAGTAGCTTTCCTTCAGTTCCAAACTTATAATCTGAAACGTGATGATTATTTAAGCTGATGCAGTTAACACTCGTCTATGTTTTCCTGCTTAATCTTTTCGCATTTTTCTGATCAGTCTATCAGGCGCACACAGATCGATGACATTTATGCAATAGGCTTGGTTTTCTTCGTGAACCGATCGATCGAAGCGTATTCGCCCAATACAACGTTTTGTTGTCTCTATGTCAATACGTTATCATGCTCGACTAGATTGTGTGGCTCAGTAAAGCAATACAAACAGTCGCATAAATGGAAGGTTAATCCACAAAGTGAGTACTGAGCACAAAGTCAGTTATAAACTACACTTTAGTTTGATTGCAAACGATTGGAAAAGATGGGAACGTGTGACGGAATTGGTGACTACGGTTGAACAAACCGTGGTTATTTGCCAACTTCGTTCTGAAGACCCGTAGGTGGAACAGCGATTGTTTGCACTCCCGAGAACAAGCTTCCGGAGTAACGAAAATCTCTAAACCTTCCGGTCATTTATGTCGTATGCTTTGAAATTTGGGTTTAGGAAACCGTGTTCCTTTCCTGTACATGTGGGTCAATAAGAAGTCAGTGCATCAAGTTTTAACAGCGTGCGTTTACAATGGTTTCCAAAACCAAAGCTGGCGCCTTCACGGTTAAGTGATATTGAATAACTTTAAACAAATAGGAGATTCCAGATAGAATGAAAAGTTCTTATGGCGGCCAACTAATTGATGTTGACCAGTCAGTTGCAGTGACTCCTCTGGAAACAGTATGGTAAGACGTGTTGATATTGTGGTTAGATCAAACTAATGTGAAATCCTGACATTAGCAGAGTTGTTGCTAACTGCAGCGATTTGACGAAAATCATTTCTGTCCAGATCCTTAAACGTGAAGACTGCCCAGTGGCCAACCAGCATCGCTTACGCACTAGTCCAGTAGATTTGTCATGCCATGTACTCCTGTGATGATTTCGAATCGACCACATTGACCGTCATTGATATTACGGTAATAGTCATTGCAGTTTATGTTCATTACTCTGATTTGTTAAGTGATGTTTGGTAGTCATGACTAGATTTTTCTATGTCGCCCTCCAATTGAATCTAACCTTAGCTTTATAAATCGTCTGACATGAGTTCATGCTGTTATCGATTAAGTCAGTTGAATACGGCAACACCTGTCTTACGAGCACTGCAGCTAGTCTCAAGAAGAACGAAAGTGCTCCGTACGGAATACTTGTAGGCTTGCATAATATTTGACGCTTTTGACCTAAATTATTGCTAGCTAAAGCGTTATATGGTTTTAAAGTATAACAAAATTCTGATAAACTCGATGATCTATAGTTTGAGACAGAGTTTCTGCTTGTCACTTAACACATGCTATGAACTGCGGACGATATTATGTTGTTTAAATTGTAATTACGTTTATGGGAGACCGACAACAAACCATCAATCTCCCCCGGCCGCCAATCTCACCGTTGTCGCATTTTATGTCGTCCATACACACAGTAGTTTCTATTCAAACGTGATTATTTTTTATCACAAGCTCAGTTTGAAGGATAGCAAAAACCGGAAGCTCTAGGCTGGTATATTATGATTCAATTTTACGCTTGAATGAAGCAAAATAAATTTACGACTGAGCCGTAATTCTGATTTCCGCTCTCAGTTATCAAACTCCTGTTCATCAGAGCGGTCACGGCCCAATTCTAGACATGGCTATGAGCAGGCATTGTTAACATAGCAAATATTTTTTTTCCAAGTTCTCATATTCGCCACTCCACAAACAATGTCCATATTATTAATAATCGTTTACTAAATCAAAGTTTGGTCCATTTTCGTATACCACTCAGATTACTTTTACATGAGGACTAACACAACAGTATTATGTTTGTTAAAGGACAAACAGTATGAAATATTGCATAGTAGCCATTCCATAAGCTTGTATTCATTATCGGTGCTGGTGAGCTGTGTGCAGTTAAACGGAGGATGAGTTAACGTTACATACCTCGACTACCGTTCGAGCTTCGTCAAGGGAGATGATTGTGAATCCATGGGCCTAAGGCAACAGTTCTCAGCCATCCTGTAATTTGAATAGAACAATGAGAAGACACAAATTACGTTATGAATTTACGTCATACACTCTCCTTAGTCGTGAACGTGGGACCAAGATAGAAACAAAACCAACAAGACTCAAATGAAATGGTTGAAATGACAAATCTGGCAGTATCATGAGTGGTACTCACCGCTTAACCTATGGTAATTAGAATGGTGGTCAGTTGTTTTGTGCGCATGGAACCGGTCGTTGACGACTAATTAACAATGCTTCGATATACGTGAGAATTTGTGAATTGTGACAGAACATCAGTCTTTCAACCAATAGATAGTATATCGAAAACAATCTCATTCGGCCATGTTTTAGCCGATTTGTTCATGGTTAAAGATGAACACACTATTTCCAGTTGTGAACGGACTGAAAATACGCAAACGACATATCAGTGATATGCTTTTAACAATACGATTCAAGCCTTCAACACAGTCCACCAAAGTCTCATAACAGCGATCGAGTACGAAAGTGAGAATAGCATACCCTTCTCGGACATCCTTGTTAGACGCTACTCAGACTGATCGATGTAAGGTTCAATATATCCTAAGTCAACACAGTACATGCGTTTCATGCGTTTGGCTCGTGTGGCGTGCAAAAGGTCACTATTACGTACACTTTTACAGAACGTCAAGAATATGCTCTCAGGATGGATTACAGGCTGAGTGTAAAGTTTTGTATGAAACGTTTCCTAGTAACAATTTTCCGGAAGGTTTCATTCAAAAAAGGAGTGCACCTACTCCCGTGGAAAATGCAAATGCGAAAGTACATAAAAAAAAACTCCCCTTTAAATGTGACGGTCTGATGAATACCTTAGGAAAGATTATCAACAGTGCGTTGGAACGTGTGTATAACGCAATAAAGCTTGTCCTACTCTCACGAACGACTAGGTTACCTCTACCAGCTGTCCAAAAACCATGTCCTATGCTTTCTACTAGTCACTGTATCTATCAGTTTTTATTGCAGCTACGGAACCCAGTGCATTAGTAGAACCGAAGTAACGCTTGACACCAGGGTTAAGTAACACATCCCACAGTGCTTAGGAGTTGCAGTAACTCATCAGTCAATAGGTGACCCTCCGGGAAGAAGAGACGCCGCTTCATCTTTTGCAAGTTACTTATCGATCACAGGTCACTGTACCAACATCGTATTTTAGTTTAAGGTCACAAATTCACAAGTATATCTAAGCATTGTTAATCAGTCGTCAACGACCAGTTCCATGCGCACAAAACAACTGACCACCATTCTAATTACCATAGGTTAAGCGGTGAGTACCACTCATGATACTGCCAGATTTATCATTTCAACCATTTCATTTGAGTTTCGTTGGTTTTGTTTCTATCTTGGTCCCACGTTCACGATTGAGGAGAGTGTATGAAGTAAATTCATATCATAACTTGTGTCTTCTGATTACTTTGTTCAAATGACTCAAAGGGATTCAATGTTTAAAATTTTTTCAAAAGTATACATCCTGTTATTATTCCATATCCCCTCATACCACTCTTGCCAGGTCACTCCAATCAGGAATATATGTGAAGTTAGAAAAATGTCAGATGCAAAAGTTTTGAAGAGCTTATCAAGCTTATTCAATGCACAAACATAAGGTGATTGCAATACATGAGGCATGGTGTTTCTGTCGATGGTTCGAATGCAGCCGAAGCCCTAACTTTTCACAGTTGGGTCTCATCTAAATACATGAGACCGTCGATTTTGCAACTTGACCGTCACCCGATGCGTGTTATCAGTTTCTTATTCTGATTTTATGGCTGTTAGGGCAGAGAATACTGACTCATGCATATAAGTAGCTGTCGAAGGAACAGTGACATTAGCTACCCTTATCAACTTGCTAGCGTAGGCTGGGATTTGTTCCCATCAAAACTACCTTCTGCTCAGACCAGCCTTTCTTAAAGTTGTCTTTTTCATTGAAAGTCCAGGTGGATCATTTCTTGATTACTTGTTCTCATTCATCGTGAACACAACAAACAAACGTTGGTTGACGATTCAATTAAGCTTCTCGCTAAAATCAGTATTATCGAAAGAATACTATTCCGAATTTGCATTTAAGTCCAACCAGTGATTTTTGACTTTCTGACGTTTTTCTGGAGCTATTGTGTAATCATCGTCAGGGAAATTCTTCAGTTATTGAAAGATTCCTCGGAGATTCAAATGCAACGCGACGATTATCAATAGTTAGTTCCTTACAACTGCACAAGCTTTACCTCAGTTTTAATAACATCAACCCCCTTCTACGAATCGACTGAGGATCCACAGTGTATCGTCGAAATACTTGAGATTGACTCTAAGTAAGTCAGTCATCGCTGGGTTCTAGCAGAATTAATTAGAAGTCGATTGTGTAAACGACCATGTGTACAAAAGCATTTTGTGCAACCTCTCTACCTCCCTTGACTAGCTATCTCCAAAAAGCTCTTAATGCTCGAAGAAATACAAGCCGCTTGATACGGATGAGCGTGTACCACACGATATATAAAACGCACACATTCATTAACACTCTGGACCTCCTCTTATCTGTCTGCAACTTTTGATGTAATTGGCTTGTTCTACTTTTCAAATATAATGCATACATACCCTATGCAACTACAAATTCTGTACTCGTAGACAGAAGTGTTTAACCGTTCAAGTATGATTATTCAGTCGTACCTAACAACGATCAACAGGGGTGCCTCTAGAATGCGCGGCCAACGTTCGCCTGTCGACTGTGAACAGGAAATATGTCACTGATGAGCCCCAACAAAGCAGAACTTAAATCCAGTACTTTCTTTCAAAAGTGGTTGGCTGAAAGTTTTACCTGTACGCGGAAGGTGTGATTAAATCTGACTGACGTTCAACCTAACTTAATCAAATCTCGGACTAGTCCTGAGTAACTGATCTCTAACATGCACACTTGAGAAATATTTTGAAACAATTGTATTTAAGAACAGAAAGGTGTAGGAAGCGATTTAATTGCGATACCCTCAACATGTCAATGAGCAAGATGCAGAAAGCAAGAAGTTGATTAAGCTGACTTATTTGGTCACCAATCTGTTGGTGGACTCGTAGACTGATTTCAGAATAACGCTCTTGAATTAAACACTAGCATAACAATTGTATGAAAAGCTAAAAGATGCAGACCAACATCCGGATCGTTTAGTTCCCATACACCGGATGTTACGCACTACCCCGCAGAGACAACTGGTCTAGGTGTTCGGCCATAAGCTGAAAAAATCCTGATGAGATATTTATGTCCGCTAAATTTAGGTCATAAGAACAAATATCTATAGGTGAACATATGTTTTTAATAAATCACATCCTGACCAGTACAATGATAAGAGAAGTTAGTGGAGGTCGGTCGATATATCGATTGGACTTGTGACAGACAAACCGCGTCATTAGTCAATCCTTGGCGATAGCTGGATTAGTCTATTATGTTACGCTCGTCCATTGGTTTGACTGTGCAGATAGACCATAGATCCGATGGATTTGTGGTCATAGTAGGTGTAGTGACTGAACAAGCCACTTTTGATGACATAATACCGGGTCAAGCAACCTGATTCCGATAACCTCGGAAGTTCAAATGTTTTCGATAACTTATCACACGTATATACTTGACTGTATGTCATTTCCCTCTGGATCTTATTGAACATATTTGAAACGCTGAGATCAACCAAAGTGCCCAGAGTGGTCAACGTGCTCAACGAGTAGGTGAATTTCACCAATCGACCGGCAAAAGCAAAGGAATAGGTAAAATTCATCACAAGCTGCATTAGACGCAACGAATGCCCGAAGCCCTATTGGTAGGCCCTACGTAAGAACCCTGTCGGAATAAGAAGCATAACACTAAAACGCTGCAGACCGAACCAGAGGGATACTCATCACAGCGAAATTTTCAAATTTGAACGAAGTACTGCGCAGCGACAATTAGCCGTGAAAAACCCTGCAGATCGGGAACAGAACTTGTTCAGTGGCTTCGTGAAACAGGTGGTTGGCAAACAGAATTAGAAGAAACAAGCTTCATTATCGCACAGTCTCTGCTCTTCCTAGTCTCAAGCAGAATTTCCAAGTCAACCCGAAGGGTACGTGCACAACTTTTCCAACTGGTTGTATCACAATCGAGGCGCTGTTACTCGTTTCTAAGTTTTGCTGCCCACATCGTGAGAAAGAAAGTCAAGAACTTGAGGTGCAATTTGAGTATCTTTTCGGTCAAACGCAAAATCTAACTCACCGTTAATTAGGTGACTCTCAGTTATTTGAAACCACAATTGTTAACCGCTACCAGCTGCAATGTGAACGTATATCAAAGCAGGGAGGGCATCTAACTAAGGAATACATGGATTCATTGAAGATACCTCAACAGAATCCATATATCCTCCTCAGCAGACCAGATAAATAAGCTAAAATCGTCGTCCTGAATAGAAGCGACTACATCGAGAAAATGACTGATAGTCTTAGAGACCGGACCAAGTTCCGTAGAGCTGCCAGCAAAAGGGACATAAACCGAGTATGCTGGACATCACAGCACTAATTGTCTCAAGTCATTAAAGGCCGAGAAACTTATAATCCGTGCGACTTATGAGCAACCTCGAAAACAGGGTTACACTATACCTCGTATCTATGTTCTACCTATAATACACAAATATGGCATAATGGTTCATCCAATACTTGATATGATCAACTCATCTTTCCACCCAACGGCAAAGGAGGGGACGTGAAACTACTTGAACTCATCCAAGAAACGGTTATCCCGCTCAATTTACGTGACATTTGAATCTATCAAGTGTGTGCAAGACGTTAAGGCGAATTAACAGAAATCATTCTAGTTGAACTTAGTGTCGTTATCCATTAACATACCGTTGCCAGAAATTGTCAACTTTATCTGTGACTGCGTAACTGAGACGGGACTCAATGTTGAATCACTTATATTGGAACTGAAAGAGCTTTTGCCAGGCTGCACATTCGATGTGTAACTGCTATTCAGCAGTGTGCTGTATCGATAGACAAATGTTGTAGCACTGAGATCTTTGCATGGAAATCTTCTGGCAGATATATTCACAGGAAAGCTTGAATGTACCATGCTATAATTTACTATCAGCCAGTTCAGTCAGTATTATCGGCATGTAGACGATAAATTTATCATCACTAGCTGGGATATTAATATAGGCATAGTACTAGACAATTTCGTTTGCGCCCATCATTCAGTTAACTTTGCGCTTATGGAGGGGAGTGATAACGGAATATCTTTCCTCGATGTTCAGTTACGTCGACGAATAAAGTCGTTATTCAACGCAGGATTCATCGCGAAAATACCTGGATATGTCAGCACACAAATTCTCACGGTTTTATTCCCTTGGAGCAAAACAGAAATGTATCGCGTTGCCTGACTAGTAGGTTATACAGAATTTGTTCAGTGGATACGCTGGAACTCGAGATCGTAAGGAACTTAATAACTGATAATGGCTACCCGGAGTGACATATCACCAGAAGAACCACCAGAACGTCACCGAAGCCTGAAATATAGGAAGTAAGAAAGGAGCCTGTGTTTATTCGAGTGCAGCTCAAAGATGGCAGTATTGGAGAATGACTGACAAACAAGCTCAACGAGAAAGTCAGCAGGATATATGCCACAGGTGAACTCCGTATCCAATCCACCGCATCCCCAGCCATCAGGTTTTATAACAAAGATAGACTAACAGTTCAGACCTCATCCACTACGCATTAATTTGTTCCTGTGGAGCAGCTTTCGAAACGAATCCGAGAACACCATTCACGGTGGCTGGGGCACGGGGACACACGATCGGTCAACGGTTCTATCCTTGTTCATCTGATTGAAAGCGGGCACCAGGGGAACACTCACCAGGCCCTCAAAGTAGTGCATTGCGTACCAGAGAGCTCATCAAAAGTTGTTCGGTTAAGAACAGTTTGGACTGCCGAAACTATCGGAATCAGGTTGTTTGATCCGGTATTATATCATCGAAAGCGGATTGTTCAATCACTGCACCTACTATGACCACAAATCCACCGGATCTATGGTCCATCTGTACGGCCAGATCAATGGACGAGCGTGAAATAATAGACCAATCCAGCTATAGCCAAGGATTGACTAATGACGCGGTTTGTCTGTCACCAGTCCAATCGAGATCTCGATCGACTTCTACTAACTTCTTTTATCATTGTACCGGTATGGACGTGATTTATTGAAGACATATGTTCGTCAGTATGTCTTTATTCTCATTATCGTATTCGGTATATTTAATTTGTAAGTCCAGTTGGGAATTAAGTTGCTGGTACACTTTCTGGTTAGGTGTTAACAAAATGTAATCTGGAACAGCACGCTTCTGTGTACATTCTAGATATTTATATGTAACTATATGTATAGTAAACTGGTGCATACACTTGATTCACTCCTATTACATTCGGCATACCTGTTTGATTCATCCTGGCTGACAGTCGCAAACCTCATTCCGATCTTCTTCCAGCTTACAAAAACGTCGACAAGTAGATGGGTTGTGCCACTCAACCAATATACCTTAAACGCTGAAAACTGATACAAAACGATTTCAGTTTGTGCAAGTTCAGTGTTCCCACACTGTTTAGTTACCATGTCAAGTTCCATGCAATTTTGCTCAAATAAAGAAAGAATGAGGCTACATGTGAGTTCAGTTCGGAACTGGTAACCGAATAAAAAATCATCATATGAGCTATCGGGTTCGTTAAGCGAATAACGGTACTATTATCAGTACCGTTCGTGGAGTCAACATGTTCACACCCAGTTAGCACTGCTGAACACAGCCTACCCCAGACTGTCAAATTTACTCTGGCTGCGATCACAAGCATCAAAAAGGGTTGTCCTGTAATACTTCATGATACTCACGCACACACGGATATTCTACTATTATTTCCGTTTTTGGTTTGACTGTGAACATGTTACGCGACAATGTTACCGGTGATCTTCTATGTAGGTGATGTCTATAGAACCGATTGTCTAATGAACGAGAGTTTTAATTCGTAAAACGAAAGCATCCCGGTTCGAATCCTGTTCAGCCTATCTCCATCTGGAGAATCCAAACAAATAAATGAACAGTCGTCGATTCTCGATGGGTATTAGTATATTTCAACTCAACAGTTTCTGAAATTGTCACTCTTTTAGGATGGTTGGGTATTTGAGAAAAACGCAGGCGCGAAATGCACACTTTCAAGTTATCCGCAGGTAGTTATGTTGTGAGCTAAGAACACGGATGGCACAAGAGTTATTTATTCAGGAAAGTCACACATGGGTTATGCGTATCAACATGACAACAAACAAAAACACTCATCTGCGTACGGTACCGGTCTCAGAACGTCAAGGTTGCCACAGACACTAATGCTGAGTTTCTTTACGTACCAAAAACCATTTCATGCGACGCCGCTTCACGATGTTTATTTTAGTGTTTCTCCTGCTGCTACTTCAATGTCAAAATCTATGTTCTGGCTCCCCCCGTGCTGAATAACATTTGTGTGAGTAGTATCGTACGATCGTTCCACCTCACTACAGTTGTGGTTTCGATCCTTTGATTTTGAACGCCACACGCAGTTGATCACGGCTTTCTCAGTCATGTGAGATATTCGGATGAATCTAGATGAACCACTAGATTTGAGGTTTAATTACGCTTACCTTTTTCACCTGTACATACGTTGACTCAGTCGTACAGAGAGGACACTTAAGAATCCTACCTCCTGAACATCCATGTACACTGTACGTCACCTCATCAACTGCTGAAATAGTTATGTCTGTCGTTCTTTTCCTAATGCTACAAATTACAACGCCCGTAGGTACTGCACAGAACTTTTGGCAGTTTTAGGCATCAACGACTGGAATTCCAGACCGCCCCATATCAAACAAAGTAGCTCACTTCCGATCTAAGCCATCGGTAGCGTCTTATACTTTGCTGAACACTGCAAGCATTACAGCCGTACCTAAGAACTCTACCAACTGTCCCCATCGGACTTCTGTCAAATCTCTGTTTGTCTAGTGGTCACAAGATGTTTTTATAAAATCACATCTTGTCCTTGGGTCACTTTATGCTCCTCTAACCGGTAGAAATTTGGCTGCCTATAATGAGAAAGAACATTTGAGATGGCAACAACTTTCGACTTTTCCACACAATATATCTCGATTGTTCACTCACAAACATTAATATATCCGAGGCTTTGAAACGACGATTCCCTGACAAGATCATCCACTGTTCACAGTTCACCCATTCGTCTAAGTAACTATCTACATTCATAAGTCTGGTAAGTCTTATTTTAAAAGCTGTTCCTTTCTTTTCAAAGCAGGCGTTCTTTAAGGAGACCCACCTTCTCTGCAGTTATTCAGAATAAACAAAGAATACTATCTTCTATCCTCTTTTGACAGTGACTTTGACATTTAGTTTAACTGGCGTATTTAGATGGTACCATGCTATCTACTCACTTGAGAAACACATCGATTATCAGAAAATCTTGAGTATAGTTTGCTTGGGATCATTTTAACTGTGAACTGATAAAAACCTAATAAATCTACATAATATTTTGTACTGCTGGTTTTGGTAACCGATAGGTGGAAGCGAAGGGATTCGAATGACCTTGTTCGAAAGTGACAGATTGATGTTCGACCAAGCATACCATCACTGTGACCCTCATCTTTACACACCTAATTCATTCGTTCGTGCATGTTTCCTAGGTAACTCGTTGAACGTGTTTTATACACATTCAGGATAATTACCACAATTAACATATAGTCTCGAGTATGCAACGCGTCCGAACGATTATAGTCGTCTGCCCCACATTTTAATGGGATAATGCACTTTATCCACCAAACAAATAACAAATCAAGAATTACTCTGATATCATACCATCCGCCCGTCATACTCCCTATGCGCTCCAGAAAAAATAACTTCGTTTCCACCAAAATTTTACGATTTTGATAAGTTCAAACAGCCTGTTATATATATTTGTCATTCGCGAATATCTGGTGTCATATACTTGTTGTTATTTACATAGTTCGGCTTCTGATTTCACCCACATTCCACGCTAATGAAAGTTCATGGAAGCATCACTATTTCCCCCACAACAACATTCAAATTTCCTGTCACACCGTTCAACTAAAGGTGAGACTTGCCAATAGCCGCAACTGCTGATCTGTTAAAAATGCTGCATAAGATAACGACAGCGCCTCCACATCCTCGACAGAAAGTGGAAAGCTTGCGGGTATATCCTACTATCGAGGTCTACCGTCACCTCTTTCTCTATGTCATTCATAAAAGACACTTAAGTTCTCAAATCGAGTAGTGGAGATGAACATTAATGAATGGCTGCAACTGTGCGAAAATCCTTCCGTGTTTCTTCTATCCCGGTGGCCTCCGGACAAACAATCTTCAATTTTTCATCTTTTTGAATAGCATATCTTGTATAGAAAAAATGTTGCCAAGACGTGCTTTACCAAAGTGGTCTTTACGGCACTCCTCATCGCAATTATTTCATCACCTCGCCCTTATATCGGTGTTAGCAGCTAGGACGATTGTTATGACCAGCAAATTTAACATGGTCTGAGATTCTCTACAAAACAAATAATGACGCCTGCTTGCGACATTCGCCGATCATCGTCACGTCAGGCAAATGATTACGGAAACCAACCAGAGCCATCCTTCCTCTAAATATCAGAACAATGCAACTTAGAGCTGGCTTGTTGCATACGAAAATCCATCACTCATGTAACTATCCATAACCAAAGGAGAAGTAAAAATGCTGATGCAGTATCAGTCATGAAATTTTACCTCCCATACTTCATTCAAGCCCTCTTGCACATTCTGACAGATGCAGACAACACACCAATGTGGCTGCATCAATAATTCGTCAATTGGGAAAAAAGAAACCCTCAACTGCCACAGATGACTTATTTCTTAAGCCCTGTATTCAGAGAGGATGCAACTCATATTGCTGATGGTTGCCATTTTTAATCCGTACAGAGAGAAAGCCACGGTTAAAATGTAGGAGGACGAAATAGATTCCCAAGGAATAGTTTGAAACACCCTCGTTCACCGAAACTAGACCAACGGACGAAGAATGACAGGCAGAAAACCCCTCGACAGGGGGCATCAGTTACACACAAAAACAGGACAGAAGTGAACACGAAGTGTGAGCGGAAACCGGGAGGGTGTTGTGGACCGAACGCACGCGTAACATGGCAACTAGCGAGTTGGACAATATAGATTGTACTTTACTGGATGCTTTTTCGCTACAGTATGACACAACCACACATTTTTGGTTTAAGAACCATGAATGTGCGTTTAGAAGGAAACACGTTTTCTTCTCATGACTAAACAGCTAGATATAAGTGTCAGTAAACTTTCAACTTTGATATGCTGACTCAAACAATATCGAATCATACGTCGCATTTATGAAGGAACATTATACCGCCATCCCGACGGATCGTGTAAATGCCAAATCTGGAAGATGTATATCACACCGAAGAAAATTACATGGTTTACATCGTCATTTTGTATTGTCATTTTCAAGACCATCAATGGAAAGAATTGTTTTAATTGAGTCCAGAATGAACGTGTTGATATTTGTCATACGAACGCAAACTAACGCTGCAGAATGTACATGGTTAGCAAATAAATACAATAGAATATTTGGAGATGAGTTCATACTGATGAAGTATGAAATTATTGCTCAGACGACTGCAAACATTAAGTATAAATTCGGAAATCACTGAAAACACGGGCTTTATTTTGGAGGGTGATTTTCTTCAAGCTTCCTTGCATACCTTTCATTAAAATATACCGAGAAGTCTAACAGTGTTAAATATTGATTGATTCGGTGTTGACAGACATACGGCAATAATTGAAACGTGTGAAATGGGCTAATATTTATCAGGTAGCCAGATTAAAGCATTCTGCTTAAATTGATTGATTCTGTGGATTAGCATAACGAATTCATAGAAGACAGAGGTTATAAACGTGTTCTAACTAAAATGTACAGTTTCGGAATATTTTCAGAATAGAAAGTATATCCATATCTGTTCGCTTCTACAAATAAATTTTTACCTGAAAGTTACTAGAAAGCTGCTGTTTTCAAAACTTCAGCTATGGGTATGTGACAGTACTGAATGCAAGTTGAATTGTGGTCAACCCGTTTCTGTGATAGACATTGCAGCTTGAATCTGTGTCTGCACATCTGTGAGTATCAGTTTTACTGTTCGGAGTGCCGTCTATGGAAAGGATTAGTCCGAACATGTTGTTTGATTGTCTGCCCCTTTATGGATGTCCAGTACGAGATTGTATTTGTATCAGATGCGCTGCTTTATCGATCTTGTGTCCCATGGTTTGGTTTTCTTATTCAAACTCAAAACAGCAATATGGAATAGTCCGTTTAAAAAAAATTTGTTTACGTATGCTGCTGGACAAATTTGATCAAGGATGGTTGGCGTTATTTAGCAGGTGCTAATCGCACATAAGAATTAATGTCAGCCAATATGGATTCGTAACTCTATCACGGTCAACTAGCTACTCGATAACGATTGAACAGATGGTTTGTTTTTAACACATGTGATGCTTACAACGAGTAACGTCAAAATTACTTGATTGTTACAGTTTCACGTAAATGTCGGAAAATTCCCATAATATCAAAAGTAACGATGTGACGAACAATTGTTTTCGATAATTCTTTCTCAAGTCAATATAATTACACAGGTTTCATCAAGACGTCATAAGACAAGGCGTAGAAAACAAGAAATGGCAGCTCACAAGTGACAATGAAGTCTGATATTAGACTACGCACACACTAATTGGTTAGGCCCAGGCCGGACATTAACTGGATGTTACGTCACACGGTCAGGGTCGAATGTTTGTGTGTTGTTAGATTGGATGTGATTGATCTGTGGCCACGGAAGTTGCAAGGTCTGAACAAATTTCGTTTGAGCACACAGGTTAGGGTCTCGTAATCTAACAGCGATTGATTCAGCGGTCGCCAGAATGCGCTGACGAACTGTTTTTGGTTGAGTGTTCGCA
Organism: Paragonimus heterotremus; assembly: GCA_013368495.1. NCBI lineage: Eukaryota > Metazoa > Platyhelminthes > Trematoda > Plagiorchiida > Troglotrematidae > Paragonimus > Paragonimus heterotremus. The sequence continues at coordinate 336,852 of LUCH01000085.1, read as the reverse complement.
ACTCTGTAGACGACCTGGAATGCTTTGCTGATGTCTGTGCGATGGTTGGTGTCAGCTAGATGTGCAACAATGGCGCTGGTAATTGATTTACGACAACCGGTTCCGATCCAAGCTGGATGATGTTTGATTCACGTTACTAAGGCCGATAAAGGCAACATAAGAGTGATTCTTAATCAAGAAGATTGCCAAAAGAAAGTGTTAGAGCACTTAACTACTGGACCATA
>LUCH01000085.1:258573-333727 GCA_013368495.1 Paragonimus heterotremus | reverse complement strand
ACTCTGAAGGCAGTCTTTGGGTCTACTGAATGTCCGGTCTGTAAAAGGTTCTTTGTAATGGCACTGACGGCACAACCGACTCCCGAATACAAAAGCCATTTTGGTATGTGTTCGCTGATGCGTGTGCCAAAGTGCCTCCTAGTCCTGCCGACGTATCTGCTTCCACAGACACAATCGAACGTGTATACAATGTTGGATTGAGCGAAAAGCGGCACCACATCCAACCTAACAACACACACGCATTCGACCCTGACCGTGTGACGTAACATCCAGTTAATGTCCGGCCTGGGCCTAACCAATTAGTGTATGCGTAGTCTAATATTAGACTTCACTGTCACTCGTGAACTGCCATTTCTTGTTTTCTACGCCTTGTCTTATAACGTCTTGATGAAACCTGTGTAATTATATTGACTTGAGAAAGAATTATCGAAAACAATTGTTCGTCACATCGTTACTTTTGTTACAGTTTCTTTAATCACTGGTCGAAAAGATTAAGCTATTTGTGGCCAGCTGCATGTTGGTAGGCAATTGTCGCGATCACAGAAGGGCATGAGACAGGTTGTCATAAAATGTTATTGGTGAGTTTAATACTCCTGACGTGTGTGATGCTGAGCAGAATAAGCCGGATCGAAATAGCCATCAACCACCACGCGTGACTAAATATTTTTTTATGGTGAAAAGAAGATAAGACTGAACATAAGTGAACAAGGCAAATAATATCAACTTGCTTTTACAAGAAAGGTGCCTTATTCATGTATTCGTCTACCCATTATGAACGGTAATTCACAGACCTTTCTTCATACTTTAGTGATAACCTCACAGTGTTATTTTAACGGTTGCCACATTTCCCAGAGTTCAGAATGCATCAACGATTTCATGGTCCCAAGAATTCTTCGACATAGTCGTTTCTGAGGAATTCCCGTGGTGAGCATCCAAGAGTTGAAGTTATGCTGGGGTAAATGGACGAATATGAATCACATGATAAAGGGTGACTGAGCGAATAGGTGGTATTCAACAAGGAGCCTAGGGATGATTGACACCGAGAAGCGAACAGCTAAACAGACTGACTTATTAACTCCGAGTGAACGAAACTGCGACCAGTACTCAGGTTCAGAAGAACAACAAATCCACAATGTGGGTCGTGCACATGAAACGCATGAGTGACCAATATTGATTACGTTATAACCTGGACAGTTTGTCAAACTGAGTTCAATATTTACCAAACTACAGTATTTCACACTAATATATAATTGACAATTTTTTCTCACGTAACGCATCCATTTTCTTGCAGGCAAGTTTTCGGTCAAAATTACTTATTCCGTAGAAGCATATTATTTTCACTCTCGTCATGCGGCGTTAACCAGAAGTCTTAGAACTGCAGCACTTTATATCGACTTGCGGTAAATCTGCAAAATACCAGCGACATGTGTCATTGTATCAAGATCATTTATGCGCTACCAATGTTAGAGTGAGTAGACTGAAACACCACTTTTGTGGATTGCTATATATGAGTTCCTCATGTTTGGTGGTAGATTGGAATAGCAAACCACCGCAAAGTTTTGAAAGGATCAAAATTAAACCAAGATATTGACCTGTATGACAACTGGTATATCGTGGAATTATCAAACGGTCATTGTGACAAATTTTATTCTCTTATACATTGCGAACTTTCTTAGAATATTTTCAACCTTCTAATGCAGTTTGTTAAAGCTAGATTGTACAATTCACGTACTGCAACGCATTAAAACACTTTACTTGTACAAAGAAACACACACTTCAAAGCACCTTCTATACCCGTCATTGAAACAGTCAAAATCATGTGATCACCTGTTAGGTTAACTGTTTTGCATACAGCGGCCAACCTGTCATCGCAATATGCACCAAAATACACACCACGGCCTTTTACCGTGCATCACATCGACTGACTTGTCAAGTTGGACATATAATCGATTAGAAAACACATGCTGAATGGGAAAAAACTGCAGTATCTAAACAATGAAAGAACCCCGGGAACGCTGTTTAAGGTAGGTACGTTTTATGACCTGATCACTCAGTGGTGCAAGGTTAAAGTTACATATAAAACAGGCTTCGTGGTTTTACCTTTAGCCGAATCGTTTTGTTTTATCTTAGGTCCTAGAGATATGTTGTGTCGACCGAAAAATTAATTTAAGACGATAGTTATTAGCATAAATTTAGTACCTACCCCACAAATTGAGTACATGATAGTCCGACAGAAACAGGGTTATTGAAATCCATGGGAAATCACATTGTGTTACTCAGGTTTTTGCTGCTCGTAGGGACCAAAAAATTGTTGATAGGTATCAACATTACTGTTTGCAATAAGTCAAAAAAGAATACAAATGCTATAACCGTGTAACAGTGAAAAGAAGTATAGAGAAACCCTGAAGTTTCTTAATCGGAGCAAATTGACATTATCAAGCATGATTCTAGTCTTTGAATAACTGCGTTTTTAAAGTTGCATATCGGATGAATAGGTATATACTAGGAGCGAATGAGAAGCAGCATGATTACGTCAGTCGACTGGCTAGTCGCCATGGTATTTCGACGGTCACTGTTATTCAGCCGAGTTTACCTCAACAGGCGATACAGACGGATATCATAATATACAAAGTTTGTCTAGATTCACACAGTGTATCGGCGTAGATGTAAAACGGTTGATTCGACCGAACAAGAAGGAGAGATGAAGAATTTTCTCACATTAGACTGGTACGGTACATATAAAATAAATGCTTAACAAAAGCTTACAGCCAAATGGAGTCTGTCCCATGAAAGTAACAATTAACGATTGCCACATTTCAAGACAATGGGGCAAACAACTAACTTGAGCAGTGTGAATAAAAACAAACCAGAATCCACTAAGCTAATACGAAAGACGTTGTAAGGATAAATAATTGGCACTGGTTAAGTCAACTCCCCACCAGGTATAAGGGCGTTATGGTGAATACTGTGTCACCCTCAAGTCTGGCAATCAGGAGCTCAAGTCCCTGAGCTCCCGTTTTGTTATCACACTGTGAGTGAAACTTGCAGTGACCTAAATTCTTCCCGATTGATTCAGCTTAGATTTAGCATTGCACGCACAAGAAATAACGACAGTTGATAAGCGAAAGCATTTGTACACCGAGTCCGGCTGATCTATGACGCAATTTGGCCTTATTTCAAAGTGAAAACAATTTCACCATTTGTGCTAATTAGTATAGAAACCATAACTGATAATTCAACGGAATTTTACAGGACGAGGAATTAAAATGTGCGACACTCCAAAATGATGGTTTTCATACATTTATACATAATTGACGAGTGTGCTATACAAATCATTTTGCAATGTTCGGGAGTATTTTGTGTACCCACCAGAACTGCGTTCGTGTTGCAGTCAACTACGCAAGTCTGAAAACACGCTAAAATTAGGATACATTTTTCACTGTCACTGTTGGTCAGATCAACGTCAGCGAGCACTTGCGCTCACCAGTGCTATTTGGCAGTGTCACTATGACTATCATATTTATCATGGTGACTGAGACTAGTGTGTGCTATCTTTCTTCTTGCTCTCGGGTTACCTGAATATGTGTAAATGCTGTGAGGGCAGTGTGAACCTAAGGTTGAGTGGAATGATTCATTTCTTTGCTGGATATTAGTGTCATCCTGGAGCTTCTTAAGAGAGATCATGGTCTAACGTTCTTTGATCACTGGCCTGTACAGACAAGTTAGGTTTACTCTACAATAGGTTGCGGTAAATCGATAGGGACGCAATCGAAAGTAAGACGCCATTGGGTTCGTATTGAAGAAATGCTCCATTATTGGTATGCTGTGGTAAGATATCCACACGAAGCAACGAAGACAGCGGTAGAATATGGAGTTCAGTTAAACAACTGTTTGGATTGCGGAGATAAAAGGCAGAGTTTGTTAGGACTTGTAGAAGTAGCCACTTTTTCCCAAAGAAGCATCTGCAATGGAATTGCTCCTGTGTAACGCTGAATAAAGCCATCAGCTTTGCGTGTAAAGAAGGGAGCCTTAATTGGTATCGAATTTTAATCGGTTCATTTGATGTGAAGCCAATAAAACAACTTATCGATTATACACATGCTGTTCTGAACTTGTGGATGCTCAGAGGTCCTCAGACCTATTCAAACTAATAAGGTTGTTGTCTGCTGCGACCAGTTTTATTTACATGCACACACAGAACAGCGATGTCTGTGTGCGGTGTTCATTTGAGTGATAGGTCTAATCCACAGCAATCCATTGCACATGAAAACACGCTCTGACTTACACATGACTGAACTGATGGCAGCAGCACCGTGTCTCTGCACTGACAAGTAAGCAACTCTGGGAATGTAATACGCTAAGGAAGTTCATACGAAGTAGGGTATAACAGTGCTAAGTAGTCGGTGGGTTTTTACTGAGATGTCGATGTATACAGAAACCAGCTGCATATTGTTTCCCGCGTGTTCTGTCTTCGCTCACATGTGTATCAAACTGTTGTGGATATGAACCAACTTATAACAGTGTACACACATCGGGAAATTACACATTAGGATAAATACTTCTGCGTGCATAAAGAACTTTCGCGTTGTCAGAAGTGGCTGACAGTTATATGTGCAGTGGTAGGTCACAGCTTTTGGGCGAACACTGCGTAGTGTTGATGAACTTGATACTTATTCGGACGCCGACAGATCTCCAGCCGACAACAGACTATTTTCATCCATCAACATGTAACATGTAACATGTAATTTCAGCAGGATAACAATTCCTTCTCAGCCTTATGTTTCCTACTTCCAGTGATGCGTCTGATTCTTTTAAAAACTCAACTTTTTTTTGAAGAGCTGAACCCGTCGAAGTCCAACAAAGCAAACAGAAATAATCGCCTACTTACGATTAGTACTTATGCCTGTCTTCGCTTGTTATGCCAACCTCTGGCTGAGTTATTCGTTGGATAAAATATCGCTGACGGTGGACGGCACGCACTGCAAAAGTACCTTGAAAAAAGAACGACCAAATTTTGTTCGGCCCTATACAGGTCTGCAGCTTCGAAATTTTGTAAAATATCATTATTGTTGAGTGGAAATGCAAACAAACAAAACATATTCTTGTCTGTTTGCCTATCGTTACTCGACTTTGGGTACTGCCGCTTATGTTTTTTCATTCTGTCATCCTTTGACGTGAAATCCCAAGTCGTTCGTATGTGTTACTTAAGCTATAGCGATGGGTTTTGGAACAGCGATACAGAGACTACTTCGATTTCCCAAAGAATATTGAATTCAGCCCTCAACTGTGTAACTTGCACGAGATTTGAAGATGAATTTAATCACTTCAGCGGTCAAGTCTCATAGCCATTTACAGCTGGCTTTAGTTTTCCACAACGTGTAACCCTCTTCTTGTTATTACCTTCACGTTACATCACATCCACGCCAGTTCATGATAACCCTTCTGTAGTCAGATATTCAAGTGATGTGATGTTGGGCACTTAACACTCAATCCGATTTAGTCTTCTCGTTCTGCTGGTCAGCTTACCTGAATTGTCAGTTTGGTCACAAATTCGCAGTTTATCTCTCGTCATGTTCATGTGTGCTAAAGTTTGGTTTTCGCTTGGAAAAATGAAAAAGTATGAGGTGATTTTCGATATAATTCCTCTCTCTCTTCATGCCAATAATGAAACCGTACCTCGACTATTTTCTGTTAAATGTCTGAGAACAACTTGAATGATAAAGTAACATGATATCACCATGTTACTACTGTCTCAGAATAGTCCGAAAACTCTTGCTGTAGCTCCTCGTTTCATTCCATACCAGCTGTTCAGTCGACTTGTCAAGTTCTGTGTGCTGCTGTACTGAGTGTATTGTTCACGAGTTGTTTTTCTGGTTCGCTGTGGAAAAACGGCACTATCAGCTAGATCCATAAAACACATACCACCGTGCAGTGATATTCTGCGTAAAAAGTTTTTTGGTTTTGTTGTTCCCTAACAGTGTGTGACGGATTTCAACAAATATAACACAACGTGTCTCACTAGACCCAGGTTCCTCCAGTTCTTTGTACCTAACCGGTACGAATATTGTTCTGCTATTTCTTATTTAGCTCGAATTCTATACAAAATCAAACTTCTCATGCTTAAATTAACCACGATGTTGTAACAAAAGATTTTCCAACAGTTGATACCCATTGCGAACTTTCAATAAATTTTCTTCGAGGTTAATATCTGATATTAGTATTAGTTTGTGACTTAAGTTATTTATTCTGTATCTGATGAAAATGCGAGTACATGAAGCACTGAAACTTTCTCTCCAGAATTGGGCAAAACTGGATTAGCTTGACTAGAATCTAGCAAAGAAATAGAAATTCGTCAAATTTACTAGTTCGACTGATGAATAAAACGACTGGTTATAAAAATCAGTGAATCTTTTGCTCAATAGACCGTCATATTTGGTACAATTCATATGAAGTGCTAAAGGGAGCGTAAACACAACAGACTAAATGTACAAATAGATTTTCGATCAGTGTTTAAGGTAACTGAAACTTCAAATTGTATATAACAATTCAAAATATGCTATTGCATAAAAGTTAGCATTTCTGTTTACTGGCCGTACGCTAACGTTTAATCACCGACTCACAAAGCACACATCCTAACAACAAGAGAAAGGTGTCCGTAAACGTCCTGTTAATTTATTAACCCAAAATGTAAGTAGTAATTTTGGTGAAAAGGAATTCCCGTACACTCATCCTTATTAGGGGTTGAGGAGAACTTTGGATCAGTCTATATCAGTGAACGCGACAAACGGAACATCATCTGACAACATTGATCTTTTGGAATAGATTATACAACGCCCCATTAATACCGACCTACAGAATAGTGATGATGCCTCGATTCTAATGAACAGCCGTGTGTTATCTTGCGTTAAAAGTGTATATACAAGGTAAAGTTTGAGCTGTAACAGCTGGTAGTGCAACCGTTGCTCCTGATAACATAGAAACAGCTCACATACCTTTCTGCGTCCTTGACGAACGAGACCTCGTAGTAATGTGGACAAGATGTTACAGACTACAAACAAAACGGCTAACTAAATCCGTCCGAAAAGTAGAGAAAGCACGTGAGCCAAAAAACTAAGTCGAATACTTCTTTGCACCCTTTTTAACCACAGTCTTTCATCAGTTTATAGCCGTCTGAACTGAATTTCCGCTACTTAGCTATCCGTCGTTGGGTAAGTTCTTCAATACGTGTGAGGCTGACGGGAATTACCTAAGTTCAAACTGCCACTCGCCATCTCACTGATTTTTGCACTGACAAGCGGAGGCTTACCATTATATGTACCATTACCAGTTTGAAGCATCACATAGAATTGTAACAACATCTTTGTATAAAATAGTTTAATTTCGAAGCCGTTTGTAGACAGTAATCAATAACATGCACATTTCGCGAACTTATAAACTAGTTCATTATGAACGACTGCCAGTGAGCTTCGCTAATACTTCATCTATGTTATTTTGGTGACATCGATGTCTGTGAAATCTCATTTGGTGATAAGGTGATGCTCGAAGATAACGTCATGTTAAAAATCTCCGCATAGCCTGGAGTCGGATCAGTGACATTAATCAAGTGAATTAGCGCGGCTGCTGCGCTTGTACGACCTTTTGTATTTCATGGTTTTCGTCAAATTTCGTATTCTTTCCTTATGTGTGCCCAGCTGAAGTTTAAAGCATGTGAACCAAGAAAGGGGTCATTTTCTCGATGGTCACCATCTTTTCACCCTTCTTACTGTCACGCATTCTCTGTGCGCTGATGTGTGCAAATTAAAAACTAAGGTAGACTGCTATTTATCTCAGCTTATCTCGAGAATTACTAGCAAAGACGCCTGATTCTAGATGTGAATGGAAACTCATTTGGAACGAATAAGTAAATTACAGTGATCGGAAGTATTCCGCATTTGCTTAGTGGAATCCTGAGCCCACACGTTTCGTAGAACTACTGCGGTGAATTGGAGCAATCGTGCGATACTACTTACACCAACGCTATTCAGTAATGAGGGGACCGGAGCATAGATTTTGACATTAAAATAGCCGCGGGAAAAATACAACAAAAAACATCTAGCTGCTGAATCGCATGGAATGGTTTTGGTACGTAAAGAAACTGAGCATTGGCGTCTATGATAACCTTGACGTTCTGAGACCGGTACCGTACGCAGATGGGTGTTTTTGTTTGTTGTCATGTTGATACGCATAACCCATGTGTGAATTTCCTGAATAAATAACCCTTGTGCCATCCGTGTTCTTCGCTCACAACACTACTACAATTCACTGCGTTCAACCTCGAAAACTTTCACGGTCATGCCCATCTCTAAGGTATATAACCTACTTTATGCAATGTTTCAATCCTACTACACGACAGGCCTTCCATTAACTGAGTTAAAGAGCCAGGCTGTGAGGTCTTATGAGTCATACTTGAACTCAGTTACCCACACTACCAACTATCTCACATAGAATCCACTACGCACCCCAGAAGATTGATTAGCCTCTACAGGATTTCCCGGCAACGCACTTTGGAGGCCACCAACACCATTGCTGAGCATTGAAAATCCATTACTGAATTATAATTTGACAGACCGATACAGACGGTTGATCTGGTGAATCCTAACTATGAAACAAGTGGATAAATAAACCTAAGCCTGAAAATTCCGAACTTCCAACGTGACTTTGCAGATCAACTGGCAGAACACCCTGGCATGCTGCTCCGTTGCTGGTTCGAGTCTAACAGAAGTCTAGGATTTTTACAATTACGTTTCTTTTAAGTCATTAACTTTACCAAAAGATTTCTAGACAGTACATAGTGTCTTCCTCTAAAATAACTGCTTTGTGCAGTGGTCATAGATCGCGTGGATTCTCGACTAAGCATGATAAATGCGCAACATTTCCTGATCTCTTTTTTGAATATACGGTGCTATGTATTAAGTATATAACTGATGTATATATGCGTACATATTTATATCTCAACTCAAATTGTAGTAAACTTCAACTGACACCGATAAGAATATCTAATCAAAAGTAGAAATAAAGGGTGTGTTGGCACAAGTATATCATAATTTTGGTTGACGAAAGTAACGATGTCGTAGAACACTTCCATGACTGCTCCCAACAGACCAAGAGGTGCAGAATGATCAATATGGATGTGACTTTCAAAATTTGGATACTGAAAAGAGTTTTCTCCTGTAAGAAGAATTCATTGAAATATACAAAAATAAAAAAGAGTGGAAAGTACTACGAGAAGCCCGATTCAAGGATACTGACAATCACAGATAGCTCGCAATTTACAAAGAGAGGCAGTTGTATGCAGCTGACTGGAAACTTGCACACACAAGGTGAACAGTCTCAGGAGAGTGCTGGAATTTTAGGAAGGCAGTGAGGGGCGATGGAAGAGTTGTCGAGTACTAAGTGAAGATGTTTATGTGAGTAATCGTACCGTTCGGTTCAACTGTTTTAGTATGAACTTATCTCAAAACTCAGAATTTGTTTCCCTGGTCCAGTGCTAAGTGGAGATTTCACGGGACGCTAAACAGATTCTATACCTTCCAAGCTAACATACGGAAAGCACCCAACTGGACATCCATATTCTCTGTGGCTTGTCAGCAACAAGTGATCGCCTATCATGTGTGGATTGGATTAGTTCAGCTGAGTTATTGGGGGTATGGAGACAATGTCAGACCATACGAAACGGACTTGCAGACCTTTTAACTAAGTGAGTGCCTACAATAATTTTGCAAGCCATAGATTGCATAATCAATATTTATTATGCCCTGTTCAGTGTAAATTTAATAAACACTGACGATACGGAAGGGTTCTGCTGTAGTTTAGACTGAGAATATTGTTACTAACTGAGGACTGAAACATTTCTTGAGAGGCAGACGTTTTCATGTCAACCAGTGAAACGGGGTCGAATTTAATTGTGTCGACTAGCCGTACATTTACAACAACCGCCTGGAAGACATAACGGAAACAAGTGCGAGGACATAAGTATTAAACACTATCGGCAGCATGTTTCACGCACACGGTAATCGTCATCAATCTACAGAATGCTGCCGAGTCCCTATCCGACGAAGTGCAACACGTAGAAATGATTGCAGGTAAGGTTATTCGAAAAACACGGTTACAAGCAAAATTCTTGTAGAACCCTCTCATAGGCTGATCAATATATGTTCAGTCAGATTCACACTAATTAATATTAGCACTCATTCTTAGTAGTTACCGCTGTAATTGTAAGTAATTACCTTGAAGAATGAAAATAGTTTCTCAAAACACACTTCACTTTGAGCGTTCCAGAACACTGTCAAATCAGCTTGAACATCAGGATTGATCAAGTTCAACGTTTCAGATATTCCCATATAAACTCTGATGCGTTCTCAGGAATGAACAATCCCGAGTTTTTTACATCTTAACCGGCGATCAGTTTTCTATCGTTCTTTACTTTTTAGTCACATTAATCAACAAAAATATTTGAATTACAACGATCTATATCGGCTAAATAACTGAGTTATCCGTCAAAATATCCACAGAAAATCGTTGTTGAAACCAGATTTTCTAAGCGCACTGCCGTTTGTCAAAGTTGATGGGTAAGTTAATAGAAACTTTCGGGTTGAGAAGACAACCACTGGATAACTTATACGTCAAACGTCAAAAATTTATCCTAGAATGAACGTGTTGGTTTACTTTTAATTTAAATTTGACACGCGATTTGAGTTATTCCATTAATTTGTACGATATGGCTTTCATATTTTTTTTCAATAATTTATCTTGTTAAGTGAAAGTTCAGGTTACAACTATTATCCAGTAGAAGAAAACAAGAGTGTAACAAACAAGCTCGTTTTCGGTCATTCATCAACAGGCTAATTACGTAACAGTTTATGTGAAACAGAGTTGTCAGGGCGAAACGAACAAAAACGAGTGATAAGTTTGAGTGAAGTCAGACACGTCATCGGCACACACAGAAACAACGGCTTGGTACGATTACGTCACCATCATGATGCCACTTGAACCATGACGGTTTGATCGGTGATGGTGTGTGTGGTTGGCCGTCGCAACTTCAACGCCTGAACAAAAGCGCTTTTGTGCGCACAAAGGTGGGTTTCCTAATCGAATTCCAATCGTTTCGGCTGTGGCTAAAATTCGGCATCTGACAGCTCTTGAGTGACTGGCGTTGACTCGGTAAATCGGACGGAAACAAGAGTCCAGTTTGACAATATAATGTGTAGCAACGTTGTTATGTGTCATGTAAGACTGTATGTAGTTTGGACACCGTTAGGTAGATTATAGTGAGACTGGTGAGACTGGAACCGTCAGTAGTACGCGTGGTAGATAGATGTCGTTTCTACTTTTCCACCAAGTTTTCTTTTGCGACTCTAGGAATATACGCACGTCTAAACAAATAATCCAACAGAAAGTAGCGGCGAAACTCTGATCAATGGTTACTACGACTTCAAAACCGCGGTAGATTTTATTGTCAAACAAAACGAAAAAGGAACATTTGCAGTTGGTTAACCAGTTCTTCGCTATCTCTCAGTTGTTACTGTCTTTTGTTTGATCAGTGACATACCCATACGTAATAATGAAACTGCGTGATTTCTAGTGACCTGAGTGAACCAACCATGTGTACTAATATATGCATACAAGTGGATAAAATACATGGTCAGGTTTGGCTATCGCTGATGTCTTCAAATGGCTGCCTTCATACAAACGCTTCTAGCCATTGAACAAATGGGTGATCACTGCCAAAGGTGAATCTTTCTCCGATTACTAGATTTCCATATGAATCCGCTGAATCAGTCACAGTTCCGTCCTGCTGTAATACAAAGCCCAAGCACCGCATAATGCTGGACAAAATTTACAGAGTAGTTAGTAAGAATTCACAGAGAGAATGGCATTGTTCTTGTCGTAAGACGACCTAAACGTTTGCTGAGTGTTTTTTTGGTCGATCAAAAAGTTATCCCCTTGAAATATCTTCTCACTTTGGAAGGAAATTATTAATAGCAAATATTCCACCAGTAATTCCTTGTAGAACTACCGATGTTGCATTCCAGAATTACCAACACCCCGTCTTGAACTGGCCAGTTATCAGTCTATCAATGAACTGGACACTGATCACTTTGCCATTCGATCGGCCGTTCGTTCACCGCTGAAGCACTGTATAAATACTCTTTCATTTTTTTAATCTCCCTGTTAGGTCGGGTGAAATGACTGAAATGAACGAGTGGCATCTAGGAGCTATCACGCAATTGATCGTTAACGGAAAGTAAGCAACACCAGAAATGGCTGTTTGCTTTTGTTTAATCACAGTGAGTGGATCGTCAGCCAGTGGACATGAAAAGGTGCAGCGGGCTGTAAGTGACGACCCTGCCCGTTTTGTACCAGAGGTGAGCAAATTAGCATGGACAACCTAATAATACACGCTTATACGCACTCTATAAGGGCAACTCTAAACCTGTTGATTGGGGCTAACAAAAACGCACTGTTGAAGGTTTAATTAGATCGATTTAATAATTAATAAAAATGCGCAACTTACGACCAAGTGGAGTGTGTCTACACAAACTGCGCGTGAACAAGTGATATCTTACAATGTGGTAACGCAAAAAAATTAAATTAAGCGCTGTTCAGACTGAAAAACTAGTGTCAATCAAGACAATGAGGAAAATGTTAAGGGGAAATAAAAGTAACATTCGGCGCATTCACATCTTAAAAACATGCGGATGACGTGTTTGTGTCTCACCTGGCGTTTAGGGGTTAGAGTTTCGGGAAGAAGTCTTGGTATCATAATACTCGTAAAAGGCGTAGCGGTCTGTAGTGGTCAAGACCGAGTTACTGAATAGCCTAAGTATATGTTGGGCTGCTATTGGCAACAAAATGAACGAATACAACAGAAACGTTACAGACTTCAAGCTTACAGAATGTGTTTGCAGACATTCAGGATGACCGCCACCATATTACGAATTGCCAGTATCCGAGTAGCAAGGATACTGTGGAGTTACTGCGGGCTGTTGGAGAGCGATCAGAGCTGTGACGGTTCACAATACGATGAAGCTGGGTGAAACATTCGTGTAGTATCGTCAGGAGACTGAACAAACAGACAGAAGAGTAGACCGCTGTTGACAAATTTGCATTGTGACACAAGGTCACTTTAATCAGTCTCATCATGAAAAGTGATACAAAAGCATTGTTGTACAAAAGGGAAGTACCAGCAAAAATAAGAAAAACTTCACAAATCTGACTATTTTCTCACTGATTCCGCCTGGAATCGCCGTATCCAGTGCTGTTTGCTATCGTTCACTACGTTTGTTTAACAGATTATCTAAATATCTGCATTACTGTAAGAATTCCTGTCCCCAATAATCCCGCCCCTTAACAGCCCGCCGTTTCACTAGTGAAAATAGGATATATGAAAAGGTATTCGTTGTAACCGCCCGGATTAGTACTTTGGACAGACAACGGAAAAGAAGGTCGTTTGAGAGAACTCGGACTTTCTGCATGGAGATGAACAAAATGAAAGGTTTGGTCCTGAAAGATAACGCTAAGTTAAGTCGAAAGGCGAAGGCGAAAAGCCAATTTGTTCAACACGAAACGTGTGTGCAGGAAAAAACGCAAGATATGTACATTGTACGTAGTGACACAAATATTCTAAAATTAGAAGACCGAAGGAAAATAACTGAAATATGTAGTTGAGGCCGCTAAGTCTGCAGTGACAGAATAAAGGTGGAACGTGAAAAAAATACTAACCATCTTTAGATTGTTCTGAGAAATTCAGTTCATTCTGATGTGACGGTTTCATTTTGGAATGAGATGTTTTAGGGTAGAAAACGTGGGTACCCTAACTATGTTCCTAGAAACACCGACATCAATTAACAGCAAAAGCTACTATGAATACATACGGATAGTTTAAAAGGCATCCGAGACAACGTCCCTTGTAAAATCAGGAACGGTGTGTTCTGTGCAATATGCGGGTGCTGTCAGCATAAACGCTTGTACCAGGTAGCTTGCAGAAAACTCGATCAGCCTCAGATGCTCTTGCACTACTTCAAATCCGACAAGTGAAACGGTTAGACGACCATACATGTTACATGAGCATTAAAAAGGAAACGCCGAAAACCATGAATGAATCGAATGACTGGGTACTGTATTTCGGTTTAGGTAAGATATCGCTCTTTACCGCCGTACCATGGGGACAAATCACCAGGTCATTTTGTGAGGGAAATCTTTCGGAAGTGCTTTTCTGTAAACAATCGCCAAAAGCTTCCTGATAAACGCTATTCGGATAGCGGAGACCTTACAGAAGTAACTTTTGGTCAAGCTAGTCCATTTGACCGACCTAAGCCGACTGGCCCAACCATCCTTCATTTGCACGATCTACCAAATGATCCTCTCCACTCCAACCACTCCTCGATACTTTCCATTTATCATATCATGCAACTGCAATACGGTCAACAGAACAACATAAATCGGTTCATCAGAACTGATATAATCGTAGTGTAATTGTAACTTTTGATTGCTTTGCCAAGATTGAAAATTTTGACACCCACAATAAGCACATGTGTTTCCTGGACGTATCGTCACTTCTCAGAAATATCCTACTGTTAGGGACTATCAATTTCGTTTGGGAATAGGTCAAGCAATCGAATATCCAAATGAAGGTACCAACATCAATGCCTAAAGATTCTTCGTTTTGCCGTACACTCAATGTTCAATTCAAGTTAACCGACGAGTTTATATCGTTAAGTTACCGGATTTGTGACGCGGTCCACCGTCAGTCCATTACTAACAGATGTTTTCATCGACATACAGGAAAGTTATCACCTGAACCGCACTATGGAGAATGTCTCTATGGACTATAAATAGATAACATTTTCGTTGTACTCAACTCGGATCAGGATCTAACCGATGTTCTACTAACACACAATCAATCGCAGTTCCATCGCATTCACTTTTGATACAGAGACAGATGTATGTCTGGAATGATAACTAGATGAAACTTTGTAGAACGTGATTCATAGCGAGGCAGTGTGAAGTGGACAGTGTACATAATTTAATAGGTTCGTTCCCCTCAAACAGAAACGTAATCTTGTTCGACATTTTACCAGCAGAGCCAGGAAAATCTGCCCCACAGACATTAGAACAAGAAATAAAATTAATCGCCAATGTGCTAATGTGCTATCCCGACCACTATTTAACCTGCAACACGATAACTGTCAAGTCACGTGGTCCGGTTGCCATCGTGTAAAAGGCAACCATTTTCATCCATCTACCGCCTTCCGAGTGATATACTGACAAGAATACTGAACCGTTTGCTGTATCACACCTTTAGACACACATGAGCGGCAACAAATTTACAGAGCTGGTTCACTACTTCACCCCTGATTACGTTGAGTCTGAAAGACAAAGCGCCTACCTCGATCAATCCATGCTTATGTATTCCTTCGTCTGCTGTTTTATAGCGGAATACATAAGTCACACGACAAGGTATTTGTTAAAACACACCCAAAAAATGCCACCCTGTCTTTCTTAGGACCAGTTTGACTAAAACCATGAACAGATCAGTGGTTCCACATCTGGCCTATACGGAACATCGCGTTGACCTCAAGCAGACCCTTCGCATAGATTACAAAATTCCGGTCGATTACCTCAAGATGGTCAGAAAACCACCGCGGAATCGATTGTCGTTCGATTATGCTATCTGGTTCTTTGTTCTATAAAGAAGTTGGCACAACCCATACAGTTGCCGTGGTCAAAGGTCACGTCACTGACGTCACTCTATGACCTAACTGTGAGCATATATCTAAACCATTCATCACAAACACTAGTAACTCGTTGTTTTTGTGGATTAAACAATTTGTTCAGAATTTGGTACTCTATAACACGGGCCAATAGTACTTTGCTTAACAGTGACGGACATATATAATTGTAATATTCTGATAAAGAATTATAGAAAGCAACTGTTCGTTAGTGTTGTCTTGAATGACTGAGGGAGCATTTTCGAGAGCTCCTGATACTGTTCACTCGTATGAATAATCCACTGGTGAAACTAGGGATAAATACAAAATGAACACCGTCCAATTTAGCTGGCAGTCTTCACATTCCGACAGTCCGTTCAACTAGCCCACTCGAAAAAGAAGCAGTGGATTCGAGTATCTTTTGAGTAAGGCAGGGAAAAGACTGACATTACAAGATTTATGCTCGAGCAGATTTCGCTGCATCCCCACTGGTGTTTATTGCAGACGAGTTAAAGTGTACAAAATTCCAAGCCACAAGACAGTCACAAAAGGTCAAACTTCAAAATCAGTTCGGTTGCTACCATCGCGGCATCAACGTCACAAACAGTTGTTTGTGTACTCACAAAATGGGTTGACGGTGTCTCATTGCAGTGATTTTGGCATATCGTGGCAAACGTTTGGTTCGGGTCGAGAACAGAACACGAGATGACTCCGATGAGTCAATCACATTTTGCGTCATCAAGTGATGCTTGACATCCGATGACGCTGGCTCATTCTGGATACTTGTTGTCGAGTTGCTTGAATGTGAGACAGTTTGTTGAACCCATTTCCGTAAGTGTTCGGTAACCCTGGTTCCCAGCTGGCGCTCAGATCTGCCAACACAGAATGCTCTACATCCACATCTGTACCCATAGATTACGTTTGATTTGGCAAACTCAGGTGTCGGTTGTTTAAACGGGGGCGTGGGAACTCGGATTGTTTTGTACACGATCACTGGTTTCGCAGCAAAGAACGTGCGTACAACGGCTGACCTTGGGCGTTGTTAAACTACTTGACATGCTGTCTCCCTTGAACGGCAATTGTAAAACTGCTGTCATTATGGCGACTGTGGGTTGAGAATTATTTTGTACTTTGCTGGTATTGAACCCTCTTATCGTTTCTATTAGAGTTAATCAACAGTGAATTGCATTCCGGTCCTCATTTTTGTAGGACCAGCATGTTAAACACATCGCCAATTGCATTATGATAGACGTGGCCGAACAACCATCTCCGAAGGGTCACCCACAACCTAAGGTGAATAGAATTCAGCTTGCCCGATCACCTCGTGAAGAAGACAAAGTGAGCCGTTCGGTTCAATCCAACCGACAATCCTGTGATCAGGACGGTTAGGTTGAATCTGCTGGATGTACTGGAAGTGGTGAGCGTGATTTAAACTATTTGCAGAACTTTAGAGGTTAGATTGCTAGAAACTGACCAATCACAATTGATCGCAACCTTTCTATTCAGAAAATCCTCACCGTAGGCTCAATTTAACTAGTACATTTCAACAGTCGTAATGGCACAGTGATTTCCTGTCATTTTTTTGAAAGATAAAAGCAAGCCTTCTTTAAAATTCACAGAATGTTTCCTTCCTAGCTGCAGTGGAAGAGAAAACATTCTAGTTTACTGGTAAGTGTTACGTGAGTTTGATAAGTGTACCCTCAATATCTCTCACACTTTTTGCATTTGTATGGAGTTAAATGCCAGTTCTTTTTATTCATAAGCGTCATACTGGGGTTTTGCTCCTACCGCAACTCGTCCTTAGTGCATAATCTTGTCACAGTTGGGACTGGAAATTCGGCCATCTGTTTATTAGACAACCATGTCACCCACTGCAACCCTGAGTTTATACTAGGCAAAACGGAAAACATAAATGTAACCGTTAAACTCCATTCGTTTGTCCGTAATTACCATTTTGTCCAATTGCCTTGGTAAAAGGCAGGATATTTGTCCTTTTGACTACAACCTATCATCCTACTACAAGAATTTCCCTTGTTCATAATGTATTGTCTGTGTACACGCATGAAGACGGCTAATGCACGTCGAATGATTGATTTACTAGAACACACTCGAGCTTCATATAATGTCTCATGTACTGACTTGGATGACTTATGCTCGTAGCTATGGTTGCTTGTTCAAACGCTGATATCGCTAATATTCATGTCGTGTTAGGAATTTTACGTTGCGTTGTCACGTGGCTTGATACATAATGTTTTAAGCAAGTTTATAACAATTTTGGTTTTTGGGAAACAAACCAGAAAGCTCTAAAATGTTCGGTATGTTGAAGAACGCTGCCACCAGCAGGTCGAAAGTGTAATACACAGAATTGGGGACATCGAATAGCCCTAGAAATCGTACTCGGATTGAAACCTCCCACTCAAGTAACAAGGAGAAGACCTCGTACTAGTTGCAGTAAGCAGTTCATATTCATGAGACAAGAAGCCGAATTTATGGATGTATAACAGTATTAAAGAAATCATAGTCACTCATTGACTGATAGTATTAGTACATAAAAGGTCACAAAGTGAACGGTAATTGGTGTAGTAGGGAACAAAGAAATAAGCGAACCACAGAAGGCGTAACATTGAGACTGTTCGTCCAATCCTGATGTAGTATCTTCAACGCGACGTTTGATTTGGTCCCTTATTAGAACTCCTATTGTGTCGGGGTTTGGATAAGCGGTGAATCGAGTAGATTTTCATCACAGAAAGTTGTGTATTCACTTTAGTGCATGATGCCGGAGAAACATCTGTATACTCTCAGATGTTGCAAAGTGTAATTCCCGCCATTTTTCATCGCTTGCTACAATTCTGCTCCCAATTCTTCCCACCTTATTTACAATTAAACCGTGAGCAATGGAAGTCACTACATTATTCCTTATAGATATTAGGGTGATGTGTGAATTTGCCATAATGAATAAGAAGACGATGATTTTCATTCACACTAAAAGGTCTCACGTGCATTACTTATGTTCCCGACCTAATGACTCAGTCAGCTAAGGAAAAGCTCATACGAGCAGTTTTTTAGAGGATGTCTCACATGGTGGGGAATTGTACCGTTACCCGTACATTAGTGAAAAACAACCACTGTCAAAATGGTGACAGTCACATGAGTTACTCACTTCCGATTCGAAAAGGCTATGAAGGCAATTTCACAATCCTCTTCAGAAACGTGGGTATAAGGAGGAAGAAACCAAGGTTGCTTCTTGTGAGTAGTGGAGGATTTTGATGCATGTAAACTGAACGGTACTCACAATTGGTCGCAGCTGTCGCCTTCCCATAGACTGCTGACGGGTATAGTACATTCTTTCGATGGCGACCGGCTAGAAAGTCTGTGGGAATGCAACAGCTGCGGTCACCTTTGAGTGTCGTTCAAGATATACAAGCTAAAACTCTCTACTAGTAGCCGGCATTCGCGCAAAAATCTGGTGATTTATATGATTTCAACTTGAACAGAAATCTTAAACATAGGATAATTGGTTGGAGTTAACAGGAGAGTTAGTGTGTCTGCTTTAGTGTTCGTCGGTCAGTCCGAGTATTACTCACTAATAGCTCTTGCTTGGCTTCAGTATACGATAATCCGGGCGACTTCCTTTCTCGTACATAGTTACCGAGTTGGCCCACATTGGATAAATAGCGGAGTAAATGAACTAAGGTTACGTGTAGGAGCTAGTGAGAGATGGCGCATTTGGTGAATAATTGGCATTCACCCTCGATCACAGTGGTCATCCACACAGAACAAATAATGACATTTTAAATTCGGGCTGAGCTGATGGAGTATGCAATGGGCTGAAGGTCATGGACCTGTGCAACAAAAATATCCGTTATCTTTCCTAGGACTGAGCTTACTGTCAGTTTGGACGGTGATAACCTGTACGTGTATGTGGCACGTAACGTGGTTCACAGAAACCCAAGCACAATGTGTTTAGGCTTAGAAACCGCGATCAGTCGATTACTCCAGGTGTTTCAACCTTGGTATCAACCGTGACAGCTGAGTACCGTTCATCAGTCTGGTATTCAGATGGCTATCATTCGACCAACTTAGAAAGAGCTTGTCCAACTTATCTGGTAGTTTGGGCGTGGACGAAAAAACCATTAGTCACGCCAATTTGAGCAGATCGCTCATGTACACAGATAGAAGACCGGTTTATTGGAGATGTCCTCCTGTGTCTCGTGTCGTACAGGCCCATCAGCCCACTCAGTGCTAACCGCGTACATGTTAGTCTGGGCTCCTCTCAGCCTAGCAGCTGGGTTCTGTCCAGACAACTTTGTTTCCATGCCAACCGAACATCACCTACAACTGATTCGTCAGTCGTGACCGGAGCTGTAGTCCCGGTAATGACAAGGGTATACACTATGGACGAGCTCTAACAAGAGCGAAATTCGAGTTTAGTGCTTCTGCTGTTCGAAAGGGGCCGGCTGGAAAGTCCATGGGAACGAGACAGCTGCAATCAGTTGTGGGTACTGTTCAATGTATGTGAAAACCCAAACCCCCTACTACTCAACAGCTTTGTTTGTTTGCTGCATCCGATGGATTTTTATAGTCACTCATATAGGAGCCAACCAATTCTAGTGTGTCAGCCTTCACACGTGTACACTGATTGTGGGACCCGGTTTATCACTGAAACCCATAGGCATTTTGAGACATTGTAAATTAATATCTAGACACAAAGTAACATCGCGTCGTCTTAAATCGAAAATGGGGTGGTGCCTCCCTTGACAACGGTAAGCACTACTGATGGGCTCCAAGTCGATCCAAAATGGACCATCTGCTCGAGCGGAGTTAACGAATGAGCTTTTAACCACAGCCGTGCCAACTATCGAGGGGGTGTAGGTGCATTTATAGTCACATCGTTTGATTGTACAATCCCATTGTTTTGAGCATCACGATTCACTGTCGGTAACAGCTAGTTGTTGACAATGGTCTAATAATAATGCACCGTATAGCTGGGATCATGCATTCATAAGAAATTGTCCTAACGGAACGTGCAGTTACTATAATCTCTTCAAAAAAACAATGGATAGAACAAGTTGCATTTATGGACGAAACGGAGTGACACATTTTTGGAAGACTGACTGAAAAGTACTGATTCTCCTATAAAAAGCTGAGGTATGTGATGCTCTGTTTCTGAATTTTACATATGTTTGATTCCGTGAGCAATGAAGCATTGTGGACGTTGCTCGATAGGTTTGTATCTCCAAGTCAGGCTAATAAAAATGTTGCACGTGGGTGTGAAAAACGAAGAGGGAATGTTATGGGTTGTGACTTAGCCTGACTCCTGTTTGGTTTATGTCTGACCGCAACGTCAACATTTACTGTTTATAACTTTTATGGACAGCGTTCGAATTGAATATCGCGCAGATGATCGGATGCTGATTATTACAGGTTCGTTGCCTCGTATGGGGTATGTATTTCCAACAAACTCATAGTATTGTGTACAGATGATAGTGAGCTATTTGCACACAACGAAGAGGAGCTGCAGCAGCTGTTCACGGCTTTTGTGGCTGCGGCGTCAAAATTTAGTGCGTATGTCGAAATACGTGAAGCATATTTTTTTCTCAGCCTCCTGCGGATGAGAGTGCTCAAATGTGCACCAATGGAAACATTTCGGTTAACTACACAGAATTCCACCACTTGGATGGTTGTCTGTCTAATTATCTGTTCCCGAACCGCTCGTTGCGAGCTGGTGTGGTTAACCGCTTTTTTCAGCCGCCTTGAAATGACTTGTCTGGGAGAATCGCAGCCTAATGGTGCAAACGAAGCTGATTGTCTACCGTTCAGTAATGTTTTTTACGCAATTCCACTACAGTAAAATCTGAACGTTGTATTATGTGAATGTGCAGTATCTGAGGTGTTAAATCTACACTGTCTAGGGTGCATTTTGGATAGTCGTCGTTCGCTAACGTTTCCGAACGCTAAAATACTTCGGCGAACAGATGTGGCTGGGTATGTCGTTGTGGTGATTCTCAATCTGCTTTGATATCTGAGACGCGTCCTTAGAAAGCATTGCGAACCAACTGCTGTGAAGGCAACTGAAAGTAAGTAAGCGAAATCCTGGTTATCAGAAGCCGTAACGTCAGGGTGCTATGCAAGTAAAGGTTTCGCGCTATGATATCGACCTGGGATCTGGAAGGACTCAGACTTGAACCGAACAAGTGTCCGCAGTTTCAGTGAGTAGTGGTACGCAGCTGTAAATCTAGGCGTGCGGCATTAGGTATGTGGCTTTGGTCACGGCAACGTGAAGCGTTGTGATGACTGTGGCCTCAGCATCGGCTTACCGTCTCGAATTGGTGATTTATCATCATACTTTAGCACATCGCGAGTTAAGAGGCACTGAATAATTTATATGCAAGAAGTTCATGTCTGATACCTGGGTCTTTCATTCGTATCAACCGTAGACCCCCTGTGTCGCGGAACTCATCTCCTTTCTTTTGCAGAAACCTCGTCCATAGTGACCTTCTGCCGTTTCTTTTCTTCAGCATTGTCGGTCCACTATATAACGATGATTTTTCTGGTTATCAGTTGAAGTTTGGATTCGGGAGTGCAACAATATGCACTCTCATACTGAACTACTTCTGACCTTGTAGTTAAAACATCTTACTTCCTGACTGAGATTCGACCGTTGCAGTCTCCTTTTGTAGCTGAGAGATAAGGGCTTCACTTTTTGCTACAAACCTATTGTCTGGCTGATCAACGTTAGTCGGCTGAACCACGAACGCATCCACTCACCCGCCTCCTGGTCTCATTCTTTTGGACTTAACCTAGACATGAGATGCGTGCGTAAAACAAGTGGTCCAGCCTAATCCGCTGGTCATAAGTATTATCTGTAGGCGTCTTTCGGCTTCGAACACTCTCAGAGGCTAGTTCAAACGGAATAACGAAAAGCATGAATGCTCGTGTTTGTATTTAACGGTGCTTATGTCGGATCACGTTTGGTTTACCGAGAAGTGATCTAGCAGGTCTGATAATTTAGAAGAGGCCAGAATACGAAAAATTTAACAGGCTTCGAATGAGCGATGGGAATAACTTACTCATACACGACAAATACTCCAAAGGTTGAACTATGAAGCGAAGCCGGATGCTCACAGATTCCACATTTTAACTCAGTTAACCTTATAACCCATTGCGTCATACAGAATTCACTAAACGATTTAGAAGATCGATTACTCAAAGACAATTTCTCAATCAGTTTACGCTGGAACTCACTAAGTCTGCTGATGAGTATTGAAAGTGTATTGCTGATAAGTAGTGTTGCTGAATACACTTGTGTCTGACCTGGTCCGGACGAATTATGCTGCTAGAATTTGAACACACCGCTGGTCTGCGATTAAGAAAATGACCTGTTGATAATTTGGTAGCTGAAGGGCGTACTGAGCAGGCTTATATATATATATAGACCGTGAAGCAAGTGTGAATGAGACCACTTACTATTTGTCAATAAAACTTGTGGGTATGCGATCGATTACCTGTGAATCCATTAGATGACCGATAAAAAAATTGTTACGGCGAGGAACGTTCATGAGCTGTAAAGAAGTGGTTGACTGCACATTTCAACTGACGATTGATCGGCTGGCGGTGTTCTCCGAAATGCAAAGAAAGTCCAAAACAATATCCGTCGCCTCGCCGAAGATTGCCATACACTGAAGTCCGCAGTAAACAAGTTAGGCTGCCAATGCAATTACCGTGCATTTAAGAAGGCCTGATTATGAGGTGCAGACGAGCGTGATACATTTTGCACGCGATAGTTATCAGAAAGTGATATACGCTCGATAGCACATATTGATGAAGAGTGGAGTCATGCAGAAACCGTATTGTTGACGTCTTAACAAACCCCATCGGCTTGTTCCACATTGACATCAACCTAGCTCAAAGATTATGGTCTGGAACACGAACGTTGGTACACTGGTTTTCGAGTGTATTTTCCTTCATAAAAACGATACAACTAACGAATTCAGTTTCTAGGTCATTTGCTAACTAGGGCGCTACTATCTTCAAATACTATACTCTAATTTTCACTCACTGGTGGATTAGTTGGGATTACCTGAATACCTCTGACAGGTCGACGGAATACCACAATGTGCTCTATGTGCACGAAACTATCTGGTTAGAACAGTCAGGAGGCGACGGAATGAATGTGGTCACAAGGTTGAAATGGATTCTTTTTTTAAAGTGACCTGAAATCCAGGAACTACATGGAACGTCTATGAACACTGGAGGAACGCGAAATGATCCTAATTTTGGAATGCATCGCAACCGATAATGTTAATATGCAACATGTGCTGTCATCATGTCTAAGTAGAGTGCAAAACCACAGTCAACATTCAGAGCACCTAGTGTCCTTATCTATATAATGCATACAACTAGCATGTTTTACGTTTGCGACTAATGAGAATAAGTGAAATGTTAACATATCGTAATGTATCTCTTCTTTCTGCTATAATGATGCGGTGGAACTCTTAAGCGTGATAGTTTGCATATCGAAATAACGATTGCAAATAACGATACCTCAGTGATAGTCAATAAAAAGCTGAAGTCAATGGTTCAGATCTTTATTATTGGGATTGATGTACAAGCTGAGTGCAGTGGCCCTCGTCGAATATTGTCTCACTAAAGTGGCTTTTCGGGTAACCGATTAATGTGAAATGAATAACACGGATTTGAAGTTTTTAGACTTATTCAGCCTTGACAAGAAGTTGTTGTCCTTAAGTTGACATTGAATGCGGGCGTATGTAACGAGTTGTACATAATGGCTCTCAGTAATAACCAAATGGCATATATGGTTCACCCGAATAGCGCAAAAATAAGTCGCATTATCAACACTGGTTTCTCGCAAGATGACATATGGTCCTTCCAACTGTCATTCGCCAGTGGAATCTGGTTTCAGTGTTATATTTGGTCTGGTTCAAGTCACAGATGCCACTGTTAAGAAGAAACCAGGTTTGCAAAAACATTTCTGAATCAGCTGTCCATACCGATCTCGATGACTTAAAAATTTGTTTCAAGTTTATGGTTAAAATAGTCAAAAGATCTTCACACGAAAGAAGATACTAAAACTTTTCGTACTAAAGAGATCAATCATAAGTAGTATGTAGATAGTAATTGTTAGATATTATTTAATCCGTTTGCTTCGTTCAATATCCCCGCCTTCCTTGTCATATAGGGTTATTTCCCACACATGTCATGGTTAAAATAGTAACTCTGTAGTGTATCATTGTGCAGAAATTAAAACCTGACTTTATTAAGGTAACATGTGATAGTAATTTTGCTTATCTCCTGTACTTCAGCGAGAGATGACTGAATCGACAAAATTCAACACTTTGTTGATAAGTATGGGATATGATTGATAAATGTTGAACACCACTTGTAACTAATTACTGAATCTGCATCCTATGGGTTTCCCGGCCAGCCAGTTTATGGAAGAAACACTATACTCAATTTTCGTTCTCATTAGAAATCATCAGTACTACGTAATCTCACCAAAGTCGAGATTAGAACTACGAATGAGGCTTGGCGTTCGCATATGACAACTCAGTCCTGCTTAATGTGATTTCAATATTGCAATCGATTGACTCATGAAAGCATGGCCGAAGTTAGAATATTAGAGATGGCAATCAAATACACTGCCTACGAGCTTTACTAAGAGCGAAACTCCAATCTACTGCTTATTTGTGAAAAACGCCAAATGAACAATCGATGTGAAGGTGAGAGCTGTGATCAATCGTAAGTGACGTTCAAATCACGCCCGTTTATCGCTTATTGCTGGTCAGCTAGACAAAAGTGGTAAACTGGGTTCTGTTTGATTTTCCATAAGAAAAACTATCCAAAAATACAGCAACGTTTATTACAAGACTGTTTTGTGTTTCTCATCAGACGACAGTGCAAGTGCCCGGGAATAAACAAATGTCTCATGAATGCGTAAACTCAGCAGGCAGCCTGATTTCAATCAAAGCTCGTTGTCGTGAGTGGGAACATTTTTTATAAACACTGTTTAATTTGGGCGGCTTGATTTGAAATGCGCGCACACCCCCATACCAGCTAGCACAACCTATGGTTACTATCGTGCGTTGGGGTAGTCTGATAACTCGGCTGGATTATGAGGTCTATTTTTGGGTGAACCCCTTAGGTAAGCTTCTCAAATAGAACTTCCTTAAAAGATTTAGACTGCGGATTTCTTTGTTGGGCGTCTAACTTTAGGACGTTAGCATCTGTATGAACGATCATGCGAACTATCCATATGTCGTGCAGTGTGATTACTCCATGCGGACAAACTAGGATCTACACAAAGACGTCATGGATGTGTGACTTCTCACAACTCATAATTTAATATCTTTCTGAACTTTCTAGTGTATGTTTGCGATATTGCTCTAAGAGGTTTTTCAGTAAATTAAGACGACCATCTTTACAAGCAAATGTCCTTTTTGATTCCTTTTGCTCTGAAGTCCGTTTTATCCATGACTGTTTTTGTGTGTGAATCAACCGCATATATATATATATATATATATATATATATATATATACTAGTATATCTTCTCATTTCCTAAACTATCACCAGGAAGGCATAATGGCAACTTGGCAGCTACACATGATATTTGACTGAAAATCATGCAGCTTTAAAATGACAGACTGACAATCACAAAGTTTTCTGTATACGGCTGCATACACCAGATGGGCTTCATTACTAAACCGTTGTTCGTCCGAACTTAGCATAAACTACTTGGAACAAGTCATCAGGAGTGTAGTTATGATTTGACATTATGCTGTTGCCTATGTTGAACTAAGGATTTAATGGTTAGCATAATCAATTAGTCCTGAATTTGGGGCCATAGTAATGAACTTCCGTTTGCTTCCACGCCGGAAACAATCAGCCTTTAAATTGTAATTTGATGAAGTTCAGTCGGAAGACGACCATTATTTTTTCCAAACAAAATGTGACTTTGAGTCAGCTCACTTCTTTATTGCACACAAAAACATTGACTATTCTATTGTGGATATGGATAGGTTAAATGTAGAAACTTTTTACGCTGTTTATTTTATTTGAACAATAAGCACCACTTGAACGTGGCCATTCACAATTTCGCCGACAGTTCCACTGTTTGGTCAATCAGTAAGATTACCCGCACAGGTGTATCATCATGACGTCTGCGAATTCTCAGACAGATGCCTTGCAATACATAATTACAAGCAGAAAAAGCAGAAGTGGAATTGAACTGTCACCTTTTTCAAAAGCAAGGTAGATTGCTTTTTGGACATGAACGCCACAGTCACTGTAACTCTGTTAGGCAGGGAGCTTACGGTTGTAATAATTTTCTTTTCGTATATCATGATATCAATATTTTACACCTTATTTCTGTTATACGTTCTTCTGCTCAAAACCGTGTATGTTTACGAGAAGTTGTGTTGACTGTCAGCTCCATTGCATTGCACCTTGAATTTTCTATTGTTTCGGTCTGCCTACCACGTTTGGATCAGCTCACTTCATCTGCCACCTATGAAACAGAAAACCCATACTTCCTGGGCTGTTTGAATGCATATTTTTGAGACGCTTGTTTTATTCATACCACATTCCTAATAATCGTTTGCGTGTCT
The DNA here is from genome assembly GCA_013368495.1 of Paragonimus heterotremus. Taxonomy (NCBI): domain Eukaryota; kingdom Metazoa; phylum Platyhelminthes; class Trematoda; order Plagiorchiida; family Troglotrematidae; genus Paragonimus; species Paragonimus heterotremus. The sequence goes on along the minus strand of LUCH01000085.1, from coordinate 306,353 downwards.
CCATACATTGTGTACGACGTCCGAATGTCCCTACGACGGTTATCCCGTGTATAACCAACTTACAACACTGATGTCGTTTGCTTAAGCAGAACTGAACGGAATTCAACCAGTGGAACGTCAATCCTGCAAAATGACCTACTTCATGTGTATCTCACTGTCATCACATCCTTTTTGTATGGCCTACCCGAATATATGGCTTTATTACGCAAAAATGACGACTAGACTTTTATCTCCAAATAGTTTCTGTGTCATAAAATGTACTTCTCGTGTGCGAACATCTCAACAGAACTTCAGTTCTGAATAGTATTCATGCGCCCTACTCACGCGTGAATAAGGGTCTTTTATTCATTTCTTCCGGTGTACTGTTTACAATGAGGTTAAGTGCAGGTCATTTTTGAATTCAGAAGCGTTATGGGACGTCGATGGTTGAGAAGACGCATCTGGTTATTCGTAAACGTCAGCCAAGTTATGGTCGAAGCGTAAGACTCCAATCTGGGGCTCAGACATGCCTACCGGGTTTTCTTGTGGTTAATGTCCCGCGCCCACCAAAATCGTCATGACGCCGGCCCTGACGAGAGCTCAGGCTAACAAAAATGCCGCACACTGCTGTAGGGCCTGTTGAAAAAAACTAGACTAGCTGTTTCTTACGCACGCAGATTAGCACACCCAAAGTATGCGTGGGGATCACACAATGATCCGTATTTCGAACGGGTCCCACCAGTGAACTCTATAGCAGGGCCAGTCCCAGCAAGTGCATAGGTCCAGCGATGACACACGGAGCTGGCTACTGCGGCTGACATTTTTGAATAACGTACGCTTCACCGGTCAAACATACTTTCGGTGACCACTCTCCGTCGGAAATTGATGTTACCGATCCCCGAAATTAGATACTCTTGCAACCGGTTATCACGTCTGATTCGAATCAATCGTTTGTGCATTCGCAGCACAAAATCTTGGCACAGTTTGTTCTGACCTCAGTTCAACCAGTTGAATTCGACCTGTTGGGTTGCCAAGTAATCGTCAAGACGTATGCAGAGCAACAGCAACTTCTTCAGCCAACTGATCACACGTTTAACCAATGTCTCCCAGCAGGCCAATTTCTTCAGTACGAAGTAAACGTTGCACCTACCACCTGCAGATAACAGATTTAACTGCTCTGTTGTGCTGTTCTCCTGAATACCTTCTTCCATCTCGAATGGATTTACACATTCTCCAACAGGTTCAACTGCCTAATCGTAGGAAATTCCACATTACGATTGGCTGCAAGTAGTGAATCTGTTCACGTTGAAGGTTTGCTTCGCCGAAATGAAAGAAAGACCTAAGGCCTGTGAATACAACTTCTGTGTTCACTACCAATAACAAGAACTTTCGCGGATGGCAATTCCTGAAACATTTGTTTAGAGGAGGTGGGATAACTATGCGCAAACCACACTGAGTCCATCTAGTGTTTGTTTTCAGGCAGCTTTATTGGCTGCTAGCTTCCGGATCACATGAATCGCGGTAATCAGATAAGTTCTAAAGTGGCTGTTTTCCTCCTTTTTGATCAATGGATCCGCAGCTATAGATTATTGTGGTCAGCAGACTTCGGTCTTGGGAGCTTAACTCATCATACAATGAGCAGAGTACAAATTGACTGCACTTCATAGCCCATGTTTACAAACCTACACTTTGTAATATTTTTGTTCACAATTTGGAGTTTCCCATTTATGTTAGTGATATTTTGTTACCGGTAATCCCAACTGTCTGCAACTGCACACAACGTGGAACACATAGTAGACGAATCATCTCGAACTGAATCTTTTTGACTATTCCTCAGTATAAAATGTCTTCTCCGCAATCATCAAGACTAGTTGTACAGATATCAATGTTGTGAGCGAAGAACGTGGGTTGAGTGAGTATCGTTTATTCGAAAAATCAACACATGAAGTATAGGCTTCAACATCACAACAAACAAAACGCTTACTTGCATATAACACTGATTCGAGGACGTCACGGTTGTCCAGTTCATGTACGGGGCGAAACACCATTTCATGTCAAACTGCACTCCAATATTTTTTCTGGCATTTTCACCGGTAACTTCAATATCTTAATACATGCTCATGCCTCACTACTGAATAGTATTGTACATAGTATAGTGCGATCACTGACCTTTACTAAACTTGGTGAGACGTTATTCAATATAGAATGCGTCATCGGTTGGAAGTCTTACTCAAATGACATTGGCAGACGGTTCTTTATGTCAATATGAGGTAGAAACTTTAATAAACTTAGCGCAACAAAAAGTACGTTCAAAACGCATTTGGCCAACTTCTGAGAACCATCTTCATGTAACCTCCCTCTGGAAACATTATGAAGACCCTTACACAGAAGTGAATTCCATATAACACAGTATGCTGGATGGATAGCCGAATCGTAATAAGGTATTTCTGACCTCCCGGCATGGTTTCTTAGCTCATCTGGTAAAGCAGTTGCCGCGTTCAGGTATTCAGCTTCTGTCGCCGTCTTGAATCCAGCCGAAGTCCAGATGTTTTGAAAAGTAGTCTCATCTAAATTATCGATTCTGCTATACTACTTACAAGTAACTTGGTAAATCCTATTCATGAAAAATAATATACCACACCCATGTGTAGCAATATAGTAAAAACTTGAGCGTCTATACAATATATAATAGCCCATAGATATTTATAAAGCAGAAGCAGAAGGATAGGTAACAAAAATAATAAACAAGATCGTCGGCTAACTAACGGGAGAACACTGGATTAAAGGTCTGATAGGTAAAAATAAATTAAAGGTTATCCCTGAAATATTCCGAGATATTCTGTCCATTTTGGTTGGCCAAAATCGTTTCCTCTTTGAAGGAGTCGTTTCTAGGGAAAACAATGTTAATCCGTGACCTAATAATATCGTTCACAGCGCAGAGTATTGTTGGTTGTCTGCCAGTTCTTATGTCTACTATCGTCACGGACATTCGCGCTCACGTGGTCAATCGGTCACGTCATAGTTGGACAGCAATTAGTGTTGCCGATTCTGCAAAACTAGGCTATTTGAGTAGAATAGTCAGAAGAAACAAATTACGATAGGAATTTATTTCGCACACTCTCGTCAGACGTAAACGTGTGACTAGTATGAAAACAAAACCTAACATGACTTGAATGAAACGATTAAAAGTACAAATCGGGCTGGATCGTGTTTGATACTCACGGCCCGACTTGTACTTTTAATCGTTTCATTCAAGTCATGTTAGGTTTTGTTTTCATGCTAGTCGCAAGTTTACGACCGACGAGAGTGTGCGAAATGAATTCATATCGTAATTTGTTTCTCCTGACTATTCTATTCAAATGGTTTAAAGGGACTCAATGTTTCAAAACTGGATTAGTTTCTTCTCGCACGATCAACGTCACAACAACAGTAAAACCTGTGTACACATGCACGTCCTTTAAACAAAGTTGTAGAAATACTAATTGTGGTGGGTTGTCAGGCCGATGATGCAAGTATTCAAACACTCGGTGGAGTATCCAAACGCGGGAGAGGCACGTCCACAAACCCTCAACGATCGTATGGCGGAAAACGGAGGCAATCGGATAAATCATCGCTCGACCGGATCGGACCAACGGGCGAGATATGGCATGCAAACTAGAATGGACGACGAAATCGGGGGCCCGATAACTCCAACACTCTCGGGAATATCTCGACAGCGCCGTGAAATACGATCAAAGCCCACTTTGGATAGATGGAGGACAACACGAACGACCAGGCGAGCCATCGCTCAACGAAATCGGACCAATGAACGAAGATTGACAGGCGGAAAACCCTCGGATAGATGGTGCCGATCACACATATAAACCAGAGAAGAAGTGCACACCACGCGTGAGCGGAAACCTGGGGGTGTTGTGGACTGGAATGTTGACTCATAAACGCGAGCGCGTGTGTGGCATGCTAACTAGCGAATTGGACAATAAGGATTGTGCTTTATTGGACGCCTTTTCGTTACATAATGACCGCAGACTTACACTCGGCTGGCCTTCTAAAATAGAACTAAATATCTGAGTTCAGGCTTGTTTTTCATTGTGAGATACATGGGTCGGCAACATGACTTCCGAGGATTTCGGTGGTAACCGAACTGGGACCGCTCCCCTTTACTCAAGGTTACTGAATGGCTTACCAAAATGAAAAACTATATCTTATAATCACATATCACTGGTATAACGCTCACCCAATTAGGTCGGGTAAGTGTTCTATGTGAATACACCCCTCACGCAATATTGTCTGCACTCAGTTTCACTGACAGTACGCGAACCACGTTGTTCGGGTTATAAGAGGGGATTATTATTATTATTTGTATTCGCATGGTAATACGAATTCGGACTGTGCTCTTCAGTGTGCGAGTATGTGAAAAACCGTTGATTACAACTGTCAAAATGTGATGGGCTGTGTGTCAACAAAGCAGTCTCTGTAATCGTGACAGGAGCTAAATTTCAATACCATGTACTTTCGGTGAAATTTATACAGTTTTCACAAATACGGAATTAATCTCCGCAACGGAATGAAGCTATAGTTGAACTATACGATCAAATATCTTTTCATCAGTCACAGCAGTCCAAAGTGTAAGAAACAAATTAAAAATGCTTGTGTCACATCTTTCTTATCAAGGCAAGAAATCTTTTCAGTTGAGTAAGGAAAAGCTGAGTTCGGTTATCGGGATGCGATAATTTTGTTAGTATATGATCACCTTCCATATGATATACTTCAGAGTTTTTCTATAAGTTGTACCATAAGCCCTAATCCGTTGAAACGTGACCAGGCTAGAACGAGAAGCATGAATGTTTAGGAATATTTTGTCGCTGTTTCTTTAGGGTAGGCTATATAAGAGGTCACAGCAGAGGATCCTCATTGCAAAAGAAGTCAATAGGTGTAGATTCTAAAGCCCGACTAACTTTTAAAGGTTGACGTGTTTCAAGATGGACCACATTATGATGTACATTTCGACCCCTGAACAACAGAGATGGATCAGCTACTCTGAAATTGGAATATTTCTGAAGAATTGACTGCTCACCAACGGCCCACTTTATAAGGACATGAACGAGACCTATATGATCGTCGTTCGCACAGTAATCCATAAGCAGTTGTTTTTGTAAAACAGCATGTTACATTGCAGTATGAAAACTGGTAAGTTCTGATGAATTTCAAGTTGAGTTAAGCAGACATTAAACTTTGTGCTCTCTGAACAATGAATCATCCGTTTTTGCGATAATCTTGATGCATTCCACTTACATTTACATCTTACAGATAACGTGGTGTGCGTCGATTTGTTAGATCAGCAATAATGGCTAAACGTATGGGTAGGCAAACTGATCAACACACAAATCACATACAACCTATGAGTCTTACTCGCATTACAACAACCGTTTTTCATTGTTCAGCTTACTACTTCACGGCGCAGTTTTGTACCTACGGGTGTTTCTAAAATCGGTTTGAACGGAGATGGCAGTGAGATGAGGGGAGGCAGATTGCTAAATATGTGATTACCGCTTGAACGGTTGTGTTCATCGCATGCCTTGTTCATAATAGTTAACACGGGGAAATTGAAACAGATGACCACATCAGTCGTCAATGAGCACATTGGTGGGCTAATCTCACTGAGTCTATTTCCTACTAAACAGCTTCCAAAGTTTGTATAATGTCTTACTGAAATGATTCGTTTCACACTGTGTAGTTTTTCATAATTTAGAGGTGGTTAGGAGAGAGAATACGGACACGTTTATGTATTACCATTCCGTGTTATTTTGTCAGTTAAAAATGGATTAGGGTTGCAGTTGGTTGTTTATAATACGGAGGATTAGACAGTTAATACAAGCATAAGTTAGTTTAGCTTAACTTTGACGTTAGGCACAAGTTAAATAGACTTAAATTAATTTATCCTGGGGGTCTCAGCATCGTGGCTTACACTGTGGCCATGCGGGCAACTATCGGAAGCGCTCACACTTCTCACTTAGGCTGTAGGGACAATCCTCATTGAAGCAACTGGGCGAGAGAGAGAATGTATGTCGTCTATTCATTTTTTTCAGTACAAAAATCCTAGTAGAATTTTGACGTGATAGCACGAATACTGCTAAAGAGCATTATACTATTTGGAACTCTGTTGAGTCACTAAATTCCGTCTAATTCCTTAATTCATCATAGTTAGTGCAGCACATTATCCAGGATTCAATGCCGAAAAGAAAAAGAGCTTACGGACCAGGGGGGAATTCATTTGCGTTCTAGTTCTTTAAAGTTTGGTTTGAGATTAACGACGGGATTGATGGGATTTGCATACAATTGTAAGTCTTACCGTTAGTTATTTGTTTCCTGTTGAATGCAGCTCTTAAATTTCCACGACGACTACTGTCAATCCAGGTTGTCAGTTGGAAAACACAAAACAGTAATCACTTGTTAAATGTAAGATCATTCAGAATGTCCGATCACCTCGACGGGAGACAATACTAATCTCCGTTATTGGCATCCATCGATAACACAATGATTAGGATTTCTTTCCAAGATGAAAAAACGTAGATCACTGAACTTGCTGAGCGATTAGTGGTGAGTGGTAGATTTGGTTTACATGACCTGGACGTCACCCACAACTGATCCCCTCTGTCGCGTTCCCATAAACTTCTCACTTAACAGCCCTTGAAAAACAACACTATGCCCGAGTCCTGCTTATTTTAAAGCTCATCAGTAAAGCATATCTCCATCACAACCAGGAATGAAACTCTAGCCGCGCTTTCTTAAGGCAACCGTGCATCTGTGTTTGTCGTCACCTTCACCAGAAGTTGCATCCAATGCTCCCGGCTGAAGATGAAATGTAACTCCAAACCATGTCATATTATATATATGCCGGTTCAGACGCGGCTGCTGGGTCATCTACATCAGGAGAACGATTAGGCAGTTACGTCATTGAATGACCGACCATAGGCCGAAGTGAGTTAAAAGACTGACAGGTTAAATTGTCAAAACAATTACACAGCCAACACAAAACCGACAACGTGTTAGATGGATGATTTAACACCTTCTGAATGAACATCACTTAGTGAACGCCACCGATACATCCTATGTTGTCAGTGCGACAGGCAACCAGTAGTTATTATGCCTAACAGTGGGGTCTCATCAAAAAGGTGCTCCCCACTCTCACTATACCATTGTCGTTGTAGCCTACACTAACCGAACTATACCTTATCCGATTTAAGACGTTTCAACACCGCTTTCGCTCGTCTCGACATAAGGTAGCGACCTCTCGAGGGATTTCATTGGGTTTCAACGGTGAACCGGTCCACAAACTAGTGTATATATGGGAAGGCTGACTGACAGGGATTACTCGGCTCCCATAGAGTGAAAGAACATAGATCCACTAGGTGCTGGGAGTAAACAAAGCTAGCTCGACTTCGTCCACCTGACACGTCGACGGGGACACAGGCTACCACGAACGCGGTGAGCAATGAGTGCGTGGATGTGCCAGTATGGCATGGTACACACATAAGCAACAACTCTGACAAAACGGTCTTCCTCCTCTGCTTGACTGAGCGGTCCAGTCAAACTAGCATAATTTGTGGTTTTCGTTGTCTTAGTTAAAACGGTTGTATAAGTCATGCAAACTGTGTTTGTTGTGCTAGGACGGTAGCAAACTGGGTGGCAGTCTGAGGTCTATTTTGACGCCTAAGAGCAGGGTTGAAACACGTGGATAAATCAATCGATCACAGTCTCCAGATCTGGAGAAATAGTGTCCGGAGTAGATGACAGACCGTTGCAAGTCCACTCTGGCTTAGCGTGATCAGGCTTGAGTCAGATGAAGCAAACGACGTAGGTATGTGAGTGGCATAGTTATCTGGTGGTCAACTTGCTAACAGAACAGTGACCGAAGCAGACTAGCTGCGCTCAACCGCATTACGATGTTATGGCTGGAAGGGATAAAGACGGAGACTGAAAGCGGTTGACTGAATACAAAGATGTGTTAAATGGTAGCTTGTAAAGAATTGGCCAAACACTTCACGATAGAGACCGACTATTGAACGCAAACTACTTCCCCGCCTTATTTCGCCGATATTTTCTGGGAGATATCTGTTGGAAAATCAAAACGCCCACCAGTTTCAATTAGTTTGAAAGTTCATCGTATTGTTTTCTCCGTTCTGTAAAAGGTTTTACGAACTACGATACCTGTCTCATACGTGTACAGGTTGTCATAGTCATAGGATGCATTACATTCTGTCTCAGAAACTCACAAGTATTTAACTTCTTTCATGTGGAAACTCATAGGCTCAATACCACACCACGGTAAACACATGCTAAGTGTTCATTCACTCAATCTGAAGAATAAAACCCTCTGTTGTTTGCCTCTCGGTCCCGAATAGAAATCACGTGGATCACGTGGTTTATTTAGATACATTTCTGAATACTGACCCGTATGTCAAACCGTTCCAACTCCCCTCTAGTCTTGACGGCATTTAGCTATCGGTTTAACCTCCTAGCCATGGACAGCTCCATTACGATGTCAAAAAGCAATGAACAAGGCAAGGAAAATAGATCGTTGTATGTGTTCAGATCGCACACCTAGAGGTGGACGGGGTTTCGCTGACCGGAACAGCATTATTCAGAACATGATTAGCATGAGTGGACGTAACCATTATTAAGAAGACCAATTTAAAAAGTTAAATCCAGATTGTATTATCGCAGAGTGACTGATCACAAGTGCAACGCGGTCTCTGACTGCAAGGCGTTGTCCACTAAATACCTATCACACAGGCACCACATACCACATCACAGTCAGTTTCCCATTTAAGTGATTCTGATTAGTAACTGGACACCATCCTGTGTGTGACTTTGACTGTAGCGTTGTTCGTCAATCCACCACGGGCAAATCCATGATAGCTTTGTGATGTGTGATCAACATGTGTCTTAAGCACAAAGACACATCACTCTCTACATGATGAGTGTTATTCACTGGCGAGTACTCTAATGGTTCTTTCAATTACAGTTGCCTATGTCCCTTGACCTCCACTTCAAGAACCTTTCTTATTCCGCTGAGTAATGTATTTTTACAGAACGATTGTAGTGAACATGCACGTTTACCTCTGGAAAGGCGTTTTAGGTATTGATTGCGAGTATGTAAACCAGTTTGATTCGGTTTAATAATTGTTCTTTTCCCATTACACTGACAACACACTTAAACCTGAAATTAATGTTAAGGTGAGATACAATGTTGACAGGTGAACTTAGCAAATTAATGAGGGTTCAACACTAAACATTGTCGTCAGAAGACTCCAGTTTAAACTACATGAGTAATCGGGTCGGAAAATCTCACCCTTTGGACGCTATGGCGGACTTCATGGGACCCGTTATGAGTGATGGGTAGCTGAGCTCTAGTTTGGAATTCCGGAGCTAAAAGCAACGTTCCACAGTTAGGGTGAATGACTACATGTCACTTAAGGGCATGAAGTTTCTGTTACCAGTTCAGGTATGTTCAATGTCCAGATTCTTCTACACAAGTATCACTAACAACGTTACCCAGTGATGCTGTTAACTAAGATAAAAACTAGTACCAGTAAAACAAGTTAACATGGCACCACAAACGTTGGCATACACGTCATGTGCATCATATACAGATGTTGATGAGTGAGGTTTCTTCCGCTCCGCTGTAACTAGTGGAAGCTTTAAGGTCACAAATGTTTGGGAATTTCTGCAATCTAGTCTTAAAGATTACCCGAGGATACTGTTATTTATAGCCTACTATTCAGTTCAAATGATTTCGAATATAATATTTTTTTAATAGTTGTGGTAAGATACACGTAATGTAATTTATTAGTATACCATGTCACATTCAATATGTATTATAAAGATCAAAGTTTTTACGAGAAACTGTCTACTAGGTTAACTAAAATACAGCATAACCCACTTTGTTGATAGCAAAAAATTAATAATCTGTCTAAGATGATATTACAAGATGACATTTTGCCTCCTTTTATATTCTCTGAGCACACACAAACAGCACTATACATCCCAAAAAGAAATTCTATATCCATTCCATCTGTTGCAAACTGTTTTGTTGTCAACTCATCATCAGACAGTTTTAGCGGCAAACTTGCAAATTTAAAAAGCAACTCTCAGTTTTGATGGTGCTTTCAAGTTGATATTTCAACTCAACGCTATATGGTTACATAGACGTCGAACGTCCTGAGAACCGGACACACCACCACTGAGACGAAATTTCAGTTGCCAGACTAGGGTTATATTTGACTTGTTACTAGTAAGGATATTGTTTAAATATGACGTGATATAATTTTATTAGACAGAATTCCAGTTGTTCTCATTATTCGTTTACTGAAAGCCAATAGTTTTGTACATGAGTATCTTCCAATTTATTCTCTTTTGATTTTACCCAGTGAGAGTGACACCAAAGATTTTACTGATTAGAATATTAACAGATTCGTCGTATGTCAGCTCAGTAAGATTTTATAGATATAAGGTGATTTATCCGGTTGCCGTGACTTTGGGTTGATGATCAGAATGAACCAACATCGTGTTCTGCTCAACATCTACATTTATGGATTAAACATCTGAGGACTGATCTGGTAATGATTCACATTGTACTTTGGTTGCAAGTACACTAAGTGATATTGTTTTTGTAAACAGCAATAAAAAGTGAAAAGGGTTCTGTCCGACCCAGTCAACGTAATAGTAAGGACAGATTCAAAAGAATAAAAACAGCATTCGAAATCACAATCAGTACATGTTAAAAATCTATCTAATTCATGTTGTGAGCTTGATTGTCCTGCCCACAACATCTCCGGAAAAAACTATCAATTTGCTACAACCGTACATACAGTTATGTAAGGTTGTAAATATGATTTAAAAATTTGTGATATGTGAATCGCTACCTTGGCCATCATTTCCCATTTAAGTTAATGTTTATTCTCTTAAATTTTTAACATTGGTAACAGCAAGCAACTGAAACCCCAGGAGCTTTTAACCACGAAGATAGGCTAGCAGTGAACTAGAGCGACATGAAGCAATCTCTGATCAGATGCCTCTAGTTGAATCAAACCCAAGGGTTAAGCGTCCAAACACAATTCTATTAACAAATTTTAACGCTCTTACCTGCTACCCTGTCAGGCCATTCTCATGACAGTCTTTCGATTTTTTAAGCAAATTTCCTAAAGAAATCAACAGAAAACCAGTTGCGAACCCAAGGTTGAGTCATCTGTTAAAACAACTTCCATTATCCTCCAGATAGTGTGTATTGGGTCAAATCAATCAACTCGATACTATGTTTTGTCATCTCAACTGGTAAAATTTCAACGATCGACATAACCAAATGACCAATGAACAAGAGAAAAACTGCAATAAAAGTAACAAGTTTGGAATGTACCGAAATACTCGACGAAGTAAAATTGTATGTCTAGGACGTCCGTCCTATCAAGAAACACTATTTCAGACAGACCATGAGAATCAGCCTGTCCAAATACAGTTACACATACAAGGTTGAATATCACACTACCACCTGCTTAGGTACTAAGGCTTGGTGCTCTACCTATGCAACAGAACAACTGAAGTCTCCTTCTGACAGAGGGAGGGGGCTAAGAAGATACCCTCAAACATACAGCATTTCAGATGCTCAACGGTTAATTGTGACCGTCGGCTTATTAACATATACGGTCGAAAAAGTCACATTATTTTCTAGAATTACTGATGAATAGTAGTGTGATGAGGACGAGCGATCGCTATATACCACTCACATCAGCACTATTCAGTAGCGGGGAGACAGCGTGGATTTTGCCATCAAAGTAGCTGCAGGAAAAGCACGGGAAGAGACATCACGCCGACGCGACAGGACAGTATGTCATGGAGCAGTTCTGGCTACGCAAAGAGGCTAAGCATTGGCATCTGTGGCAAGTGGGACCTTCTGAGATGATTGTCGTATGCAGATGAGCTTTTTTGTTTCTCGTTCTGTCTGAACACCACACCCGAACTGGCTTCTCAAATAAGCAAACTTTGCGCCATCCGTGTTCTTGACCCACAACAGTAGGGAATTTTGATTGTCATATAGAGTGAACACCACCCACGATTGATCGCGGCTGTCACACTCCGATAGACTTTACAGTCGGTCCCCTTCGATCAGCAAAACTACTAGACTCGAGTTTCTCTCTCATTAGGACTCGTCAGTAGTGCATATCCTTGCTACTACCGAGACTAGAGCTCCGGTCACGCTTTCATGAGGTAACCGTGTTGACCATTGCACCACTGACTTCACATTAGGCACGACCGAATTATCATATGCAAACGCTCAACCATTTTCGCTTGTGAGTAGTGATCAGGTTGAACGATCATCTGGAGTGGAAACACAGTAACTGTCCCGTTAACTCCAAACGATGATCCTTCCACTGAGACTTCTCTCCACGTTGAAATCACAGAAATCATTACCTTATTGAGCGGTATTTTGACTACTGATAAATGGTAGACTGACGCATCCTACCGTATATCTTACGGAGTAATCTCATCAGTAACAACACTGATAAGTCAACGTATTATCCATTGCGCCCCAGGTTTGGGTTTGCCTACCATAAACAGACGAGTCAGATTTGTGAATTTCACTCCGGTTTGAAGCCTCAAGAAAGTTCGGTATCAGTTTATCTGGAAATTCAGGTTGTTGAGTCACTGGGTCTGTGTGTTTTTAGGTAAGTCAACATACGATATGTTTGTGAATGTAAAACGTTATCTCTTTGGACATGGAATGTGTGCACACTACTGAATTGATTCAGCAGCTGGCGGGCAGAACGTCCCACTGCAGAGATCGCCATGGGGTTTTGTCATTACGGCATCGGTTTCGCTGCACTGAGTAAGATGAGGTTCACAGGTCAAGATAAGCTCTGGAAAACAAGCACTGGTTACACCCTTCACTGGACAGGTTATTCAGCAGAAGGTGATCGGGAGTTTGCTGTCTGTTTCGCAGTCCATCAACACGGCAACTCTTGGTTGACATGTGAACCTCAAGTCATTAACCCTCAATCATGTCGATAAGTCTGTGACTCGACCGAAGTAAACTGGTGGGAGTAAGTAACACTTATGAGCAGTATAGACACTGAATAGATTTAAGTCCCATCAACAAAATACCAAACAATTTAGAGGATCCACTGGTAGGTCCAATCCCATTGAACTAATAAGAACTTCTGAATTATGAAATGGACATGTTGCAACGTACATAGATCTGCTCCGCATTCCAGGTCACTAAATAGGTGTACATAACGACATATTGTTTCAGCGTGTTTCAACGTCCGTTGCTAGTATGATTACACGTCATCTGCCATACTTTAGTTTCTTTGCTGAACTCAACTCATTCTTTTATTTACATTTTTAAACCATCCAAAGCAACTTTTCTCAGATCAACACAGAGGCAGGTATTTTTCTCCGTCATCATTTAAGTCCATAGGTCCATGTGTATATCACGTTTGTACTGGACGCTGAATATACACGATCCAAAATCTTTGACCAAAACTGAAGGAATTGGATGAAAAACTGCCTTTAACCTTGGCACATTAATGTCAACACTGTTATTGAGGTATATCGTTGTGGAGTCGTCAACAATGTCCGAAGCAGTAGTTAAGACAGATTTTTAAATCTTGTAAATAGCAACTATTCTCAGTGTTGGGATAATAAAACCTTGTAAAACAAAGAATGATCGGAATTTCGTTCAGAACATCAGTTACTAAGGCAAACAGGCAGACAAGAGTGGATATGATGTTTGAACAGGCTTATTGTTATTTTATCGACAATTTCATGTCATATTAACGGCTTGACTGCCTATCAGACGGCAGCCAACATGGTTAGTGATAAGCTTTACATAAGAATGAGTTAGAGGAAACTGACTCACAGAAGGTGCGGAGATTACTTTGGGCTTAGTTACAGGCGGAAACATGTGAATTATCAAATGACGTGATAAGCTGATCTCACTGCGGAATGCAGTAACATGAATGTACCTAAAAAGGAACACGTCGGTAAGGCTGCAACATATATTTGAAGTAACGATTCCATATATTTGTGACAAAGGAATGTTAAAAAACATCGTCACTTTTGAAACTTGCTAGTGTTTTTATACATTATCCTCTTCTGCGAGACATGCGAAACGTTACAACAATGGGGTGTAGTCACTTCAGTTTACACGAATCAAACAACCTTGAAAAATCTAAAACTGAACAAAACACACCTTCCTGCCAGTAGTATAGCATACTACAGCGTGGGCTTCATGTTAATGTTGATTACCAGTTCAATTCACATATGTCACATAGAATATCCAATGAAACTAGCAATCCTGGTTAACGGCAGATTATTCACGTTTCTGGACAGATTTATAAGCGTTCACACAGTTCGGTATTTATCTTCTTCATCGACTAACAGCAGCAAGACCGACGGATTGTTCGGAGACACAGTTAGAGTAGCTCTCTGATTACGTTACAGAATTGACGTGGTTTTCATTTCCACTGTCAGTCACTGTCTACCCTATGTAAACACACTGTGTACACGATTGAGACATCTCTCTCAGATCAACTTGTCGCAGTGACAGAAGCCAAAGGACGTCTGCGTTTAACCATCACCGTAGGTGGCTTGTGTTGCACCACTTAGGGTTCTACTTATACACTATGTACCCAGTGTAAACCTGGAGGATTAAGTCCGGGAGGTGTGTGAATGAGTCTTCTGTGTCTAGTCGATCAATGCGGGTTAACCAGGTGATTGGGTAGCACGAAGCTGAAACCCCTGTCTCTGGGGAAATAAACAGAGGCAGACTGCAATAATATGGTCTAAACTGGGGAGAAATATATTGAAGACATAATGCAAGAATTAGTTCAGTATAAGAGTACATGTTAGTGTCTTCTAGACAAGATATGGAGAAAAGACAAAATTCGAGATTGGACTGGGAGAAAACAGACAAAACGGTCAACGTGCAATACAACAACAAAGCTGGAGAAACGGAATGGTTGAAGGCCACATATACCCAGGTTTCTGAAAATGGAGGCGGGTGAGTTGCCAAACGACGTTGGTCGTTGATCGATGCAAAAAGAAAAACAGGTTATAACTGATATAACCTACTTGAGCCTGACATATTCGTTGTCTCTTAACCGACGGTTTATTATTAGTACGGTGGTGACCTACTCATACGAGACGGCCAGCCCACTCGTGGCCACACACATCGCAGTGTCATATAATCACGTCACCATAACCTGTGACACTGATGGTTCCCTCGAGGACCGTGTGCTTCCATTCTAGGCCGCGCAACCATTGCTCATCAAACTTGCGGACGCCCGCCCAGATCATATTCCTGCAGATCATGTCGTTCAAGATTGTCTTCTCAACATCTAAATCAGTTTTAACGCGAAGAACTGACCCGGACAACATCCTTGTATTTCTGCTTTTGACGACCTGGATTTTGCTGTTTTGGAATACAACCACCGCCTATTGGACGGACGTGACCTAGCCAACAAAGCTGATTAAGCCTCAGTCTGACTTTAATCTTATCCACCTCAGCACGCCGGAGTACCTCATTGTTTGGAACCATATCCGACCACCGAATATACAAGATGCGTCTTATACACTACAAATGGAAATGACTCAGATTGCGCAAGTACTGTTGTTGCGATGTTCAGGTTTCGCTGCCATACAACAGTACAGACAACACCATTAGGCGACAGACATAGAGACTGGTGGCCATAATCAAGCACGTCTTCCAAAACGTCCAGAAGCAACAATAACCTTCTCCACACGACCCCTTAACCCACGATCTCCGGATAGGTTTGCTGACAAATTACTACCCAAGTAGCAGAAATCTGTGCGGCTATCGACAGCTTCCTAACTGATGTAAATTTGATGTGCAAGTTCAGGAACAGCACTTCCATCGAGAGAGGGCTGGAAAAAAAGAAACCTTATTCGTGCTGATATCTAACCCAAACTTGGATGCCGTGATCACGAAAGCCGTGGCCAGTCGCTGCAGTTCTTCTCCACTGTGTGCAAACAGTGAGCCCTCATCTATGAACAGAAGCATACGTCGAGGTATGTAACCAGGTTGAGGCGCAGAAACATCGGATATTCAACAGGCGCCAATCCATCCGGTAATTTATCACAACAACGTCCTCCTCAGAGTCCTGAAAAGCAACTGTTACCATGACAGTGAAATGTAAACTAAGTGGGACTCGGGCAAGCCCACAACCCTGCTTCACCTCAGTGACAAAGCCAAAGTCATCACAAGTTGATCCACACGACTGTACTTCCGCCCTAATGCTTACATGCAACATTCTAATCAAATTGACGAAATTACCTGGACATCACCCGGACGTCCTAACTTACCAGGCATCGTCCACAGCGCCTCGTGGCTCACGGAGTCAAACGTCTTGGTGAATTCTACGAAAAGGACATACAGAGTCTGGTTTCGTTCGTGGCCTTTCCCTTGAATTTGTCGAGCAACAAACCCCAGGTCGATCGTATTGTAATTCGTCCAGAATCCACAATACTCCTCAGGGACATTGACCACTAAAACTTCCGCGTCCTGTTGGTTCGGAAAAGTTCGTGCAATCATTTTACCAGCGCAGCTCAGTAGACTATTACCACTATAGCTATCGGAGCTAGCTACCATTACCCTTGAAAAAAAGGCAGGCTAAAGACAACATTGAAATATTGTGGCACTTCTTTTTGCTCCCAGATGGAGTGAGCCGGGATGGGGTAAGGCACCTTCCTACATCACTCCACCGTTTTTAAAAGTTTTCCAGGCAATCCATCCCCACTTACAGTCTTCCCAACGTGCAGTTGTCCACTGACTCTCTACATCCCTGGCAAGTCTGGGGCGGTAGCAAATGAGGATCCGACGGTTTGTTGCGGCAGATTGTTCGAGTTCTGCCATTCAGTGGTAGTAGGACAACTTAGTCGGCTGTAAAAATGTGTGCGCCAGACTTTCATGATGCCCTATATCTGGTTGCACGGAGAGCCGGTATCATCACCAATCAGTTCTTTGGTAAACTATACGGAGGTACCGAAAATCGTCTTAAGCGAATCGTAGAACTCATTGTATTGTTGTTGATCAGCATAGCCCTGCATCTGCTCACCATACCTCCTTCACCAGTCGTCCTTGATTTTGGCAGGACGCTAAGCAAGTTGACGACAAACACTCCAGAATGTCGCTCTTTTCAGTGCACTATCCGCGTTCATTGTGGAAGCGGTAAACGCTGCATTCTTCTCTCCAAGTTGGAGACATCTGCGTTATTTTCGTCGAACCGCTAAGGGCTTTCTGGCGCTGGATATCGGTCGTCTCGGTGGCTACTGGCCTGACGTGTCCTTTGAGCTGTTGACACCCGCCGCCACCACCATACCCCCATCGGGGGTGGTGGATGCAGGAGCACCCTTTAGACGAACGGAAAACGCACGCTGAAATACGGATCTCGCCTTTGTGTTCTCTGGTCGTTTAGACTCCAACTTCTGCTACTGTTCGGATGATCTGGAGTTAACAGGTTTGCATACGTAAATAAATACTTTAGTCCCGACCACCCTATGATCTTTGCTACATTCCACGCTGCTCATCAATCGCGCGACTCGCAATTCGGAATTGTCGCGTTGTCACACAATCACATAGGCAAGCAAATGACAGCGACTGTTGCGTGGGTGAGTCCACGTCGTGATTTCGCCCGTATCCACTTAAAATCGAATGTTTCTGATAGCCAGCTCGTGAGTTGCACACAAGCGAAGCAAACGAACACCCTTCTGGTAGACTGAATCAATATCGTAGGGTCCGAGGTCAGCTGGCCAAGCTACCGAGTTGCGTGCAAGTCGAGCGTTCAGGTCACCAAAAACAGACAGTCGCTCACTCACCGGTACTGAATGGACTGAGATAGAACTGGTCCTTTGTATCATCAGTGTGACACATAGTTGGACGATGAACACTGAAAATTGTGGCACGCCTAATTCGACCCGGTCGCAGGTGCATGGGAAACGGACACCATGCTTCTGAGTATCGTCTGCTGGGTTGCCCACTTAAGAGAAGGTGAACGCGGCACCTGCTTTTCAAGCCTTGATTTATTCAAAGTTCCCACATCGCTGTAGTAGTAGCTCATTTCCATGACAAGCAGTACGGTGCGGCGTTCTGGCCCTCCCGTGGTGTTGCACCGATCCATCGGTTGACACACACGCACGAACGCAACAACGTCGACCACCAGAAACAACCACACTGCAGTAATTACGTACAGGCTTGAAAGGCATACTTATGAAGAAACACGCTTCCACAATACCGATACTACTGCCGAGACAAACAAGACACTCACAAAAACCAGACAAAATGAGCACAAACTTCACGCAGAACTAAACCACGATACGCTGGCGCCATTCACAACAAGCGTAAGTGTCTTCTGTTTGGCTGTTACTCTTCGGTCACTCTGGTTTGGTTTAACCCACGCGGCCCGAAGTCCCAATTGGCATAGCCTGTCGGATCAGTACAGCACATAAGCGTGACAACCACGCCAAGTTAGCATATATATACAGATACACGTTAAACATGCTTTCAGCAATACTGACAAAGCATCTGTTTCTTACATAAACTGAAACCACGTTAAGGTCGCTGGTAGACTCCAACAAGCTTCATTCCTTGGTTCACCAAAGGAAAAGACCTGACCATCGTTGTAACAAGCAAGCCGACCGTTTCTACTCTGACTGTCAGTTTCACTTGCAGTCTAGATTTGGGGCAACGTGGAGACACCGAGGGACAGCGTTCCTCCGAAGTAGGGGTTCCAAAAACAGTCCTGTAAAAGAAGATAACTAGAAAGAAGTATGAACCAAAGGTCCAGTAAACCGTGCACACGACTTACACAAACGGAAACTAAAACGGCGCCGACAACATAGCAGCATGCTCTGTTACACAATTCAAGTTCAACCCGCGAGCGCTTGTTGGTTTCGATCGCACATTACATCGTCAGCCATGGTGATCCTGATTTTTCGATACCAAATAGCAAATGAACGTCAATCGTGAAAATCTCAAGAGACTTGGGGGACGCAATGAAGTTCTGTTTTCATTCTTCTCACCAATTATTTTGCGTATTGCAATGTGTAAAATTGCATGTAATCCGAATAGACCTAACTGTACATACAGTTTGTGTTCTTTTATATTTACGTAGTACAAGTTGACTCCAGGTTTGTAGGTGCCACCAAAGAGTTGAATGGGACAGAAATTGGGAGGGTTGTCACAGTATCCACAGCATCATACCAGTTTTGGTACGTGATGAAGGAGTGTGACGTCAAATGGCCACAGAACGTGATAACGGGTTACCTCGGATGATCACAGAGGATGCTTCCGGTTACTTTTGTACTGATTCGCTTCAGATGAGGTTAATTACAGACCATAAATGTCCACAGAAAAACTGGATGTTTTGAACCGTTCTTCCACCCACTTCCTAACGCTATACTTAAAGCGATTGGCTGGTGTTCAGTTTATCTTCCTAATGTAACTCACACAGCAAATATTTGAGGACATGTTCAAACAAGCTGTACCAGGCAGACCGATCGTTTGACGTCGAGTGAATATGAAACCCTCGTGTATTGTTAGATGAATAATCGTATAGGATCCCCTGTTACTCAGCTGCCGTTTTGAGGCACATACCAACCGCCAATACTCACACAATCCTGCAGCACATTTACGAGTTACATTTAATACCACGTAGGCTTTTCCCTTGCTAGGCAGATTACCTGATATCACTGTATGATCACTACCAGCTTTTCCATGGTCACTTTCCAATGGGGATTGCGAACTGGTGTCCTCTCTCTGTAAACATTTCACCTGCACTTTGGAATATTGTCAAATACCCAGTAGATTATCAGTGTAGGAGGACTGTCAGATTACTGATAAGTAGCCGAGGGTTTGGTTCAAATGAACTGAATGCTACTCGCAACCAATCATATCACGAGAATTCACGGGAATTTTCCAGTCTGCCTTTTTCAGTAAATTGGTGGTGGACTTAGATGTCATAGTTTTGGTGCTCAATTTAAATCATTTGAATCCGCGATCGCTTATGAGCAACCGGAATTTCTGTCCAGCAGGTTAGATAGAATAAAAATTTTGTCATGAGGTCATCAATTTGGAATACATCAGTAACTCTATCTTCTGTGGAGTTGATCAATCAGCCAGAGCATTAAGGATAACCGACAGTAGTTGGGAGCTCTGGTTCTACTATTGGAATCACAGCGGCCAAGACGGATGCTTATGGAAATCGAATGTAAAAAGAGTGCGACACTGTCGAGCTCTAAAATAGCGAAACTCAAGCCTACTGTACCCTTGTTGAAGGAGATGGACTGTATTGTTCATAGGAATGTGTGTTCACACTAAGAACAGTTGCTAGACAAAGTAGTGACGGCAAGTTTACGGTTAATGCACTGGCTTTTCAGCAAAAGGCGCTTAGTGGCGACAAATGTATCATTTGCGTACTTCAGCCACATTGGTAAACTGTATTCCTGAGACGCAGTTCTTTCAAAGAATTGCACAACGACTTCAGCAAACAGTCCTGATGACGATAATCTCATTGGCGCTGTCTGATTTTGCTGATATACTGAGCCTTTATATTGTACTTAGGTTTCTGCAAAGTTGCGTCAGAGTTACCACATCGATAACAGACAGATTAGTATGTTTCTGCCATTGCACGCTGACTTGCAACCTACTGGCCAATGTCCTTAACGCTAGTTTGTTCGGGATGTGAATGAAAAGGAAGCAAACGTCGAATAAGGCTATGGCTTTCTCTCTGTAAAACCAGAGCTACCGTACTTTGTTGGGGAAGTCGGTTAACTGTGTTTATATGACCGACGATCTCTGATCAGTGCTTGAATTGGCCTGTAGAGAAGCGTTACCTGCTTGCAGGTTGGGGCCCAGCTGTTTGAAACAATCAGTCTAAAGCGTGTGATGTCCCTGTGGCTAATCTGGAGCTCACGAAATTTTGGGATGGGACTTTCGGTAGAGTTGAATTCTATCACCATCCCGTCATTGATTTCATTTTGTTTTTTTGAAAAATAACTTTCTCATCAGTTTATTAGTTAAGATTCTGACTGGATCTTGCTTCTTCTACGATTTCGTAACTAAGATTTGATCGCTGAGAAAATCTTGGGTCGTTAGACAAATAACTTCCGTTTGGTAAAAACTTGCTTTCATTAGATAGCAAAAACCAGTATTTCTATCATTTACTAACAAGTTGAGGACGGATTTTCTTTTATTGATAAGAAGGTCGTTTGGTCATTGTGATCTCAGCATACCGGTCGTATAAATGCACGTATATGGTGAAATGGTAATCGTTTGCTTTTTCTCGTCTATCTTATACATAAAAACTTGTTACTTGTGATCAGTGCTTGACAGCCTCATAGCAGTTACTCTTACGGATTAGGTTGCCCATTCATTATCAGCATCGAGGAATTAACACGATGTTTATCAGTCTCATTTGAACACTTAACTGGAGGACGCAGTTTGACGAACATAGTCTTGTAGAATACTTCTAACCTAGTGTATCGATTACGCAACAACACGGTAAACAAAATGACCAGGTCACTCAGGTGGCCGCTTTGTAAAATGAGGTTTGTAGCTGCAATTGCTGATTGTCTGCTCGATTTTCGAGTTGTTAGCTTTTATTATATCATTACCTTCAATACATACTTAGACAAGTGCTCGGCCATCTATCGTCATAAGCACACTACCGCTCTCTTGACGTAAATGATACCGGGAACACAGACAACTAATGAGTTGCGGAACAACTAATTCCGGCGTACTACGATGGGAATCATGGAGAACCACAATACTGGTGGATGATATAAAGCTTAGTTCAGAAAAAGAAAATTTGCGTTCACTAGCAGTTCGAAACCCTTAGTTTACAACGTTGAGTTTGCAGTCAACTCAAAGAAATAGGTTACTTAACGTTTGAATCTTGAAGCTACTAAAATGAGCTTTCGGTTGTCCATTTTTGTATTGTCTACCCAGTTGAACAGTGTTGATCAATCAAGTAACTGTCAACGTTGGATTTAATTGTTCTAACCCAGATATGTCCGTGTAGATCTGTCATAACTTCCGCTACGGTCTATGAACGCTTAAATAGATAACGGAATAACGGCCACTGATATGACGGATAACGGAATGACGGTTAATTATAATGAACGACAAACTACGGAGTAGCTGCGGTTAATTCGTCACTTCTCGGCTAATCCAACCACCCAAGTCTACCGCGTGAACACATTAAAAAGACTGGCTTTCAAACGGAGCTTTTTTATGTCGCTCACTCCGAAGACAACATGGTCACAAACCTGTTCATATTTTTATTGGGTCTGTGACTAGCAAAAAAGCAAGGTCAAAAGGAATGTACCAGACAAAATTCCGGACAATGCAATGTAGGTTTGTAGTCAGGATGACAATAGAAATTGGCAGGAAGGCTGAGGACGCTCAAGAAGACCAAAGAAGTACATGATTATGGCAGCTGTGAAAGTCACTTATATATGTACCTTCTTAGTCCTTTTGCCTCACAATATTTTCAGGGGACTGGTAACTTCCCAGACAAGATCCTTGGAGGAGTCAACATACGTCAATATATACTTCATCATATCTCTACAGTTTTGTTCCCCTTCCCCTGAAAGTGGCTCGCTTGCTAGTGACACGTCCCAAAAATCTGTTCGGAGGGCATTCTAATAGTCTAACCCTATCTCATCAGTAAAACACTAAGAGTAAACGGTTACCGACTAAGCTATACTGTACTAATCCTGACCGCCGCACCTAGGATGAGCCTCATTCCGAGTACATGGAACAAATTCTTGTTCGTCTCTCGTATGTTCAATCACTGAACAGATGAACTGACGTTCACACCAGTCTGTAAATCAAACGGTCTCTGATAATCCAAATAAGGGTTAGTTTACTCCCAGACCTGTTCTTAAAATTAGTATCAACGGCATAGATCAGTCAAGGCTTGTGTATTCGTTCTTCTGTTGACATCGTGAAACAGAATTTACTGCCCGAACCACTAGAATCTTGTCTAAACTGAGTAAATTATGACTACCAGCCTGGATCAATCCAAGCTCAAAAGCAATCACTAGTGCAGGTGTGTCACGCTTACTACTGGGCATTCATCAATATGTACTGACGAGAGCATTTCTAGTCGCGTACAAGATTTCAGTTAATCAATTCAAAGCCGGAATCTAACAGCTAACAGTCAAAATTATCGCTTCGGAAAACCTAGTCCTGGGCGTCGTCTACCACAGTTTGTTAAGGGTTTACTAATCATGCTGATCTGCAGTGGTTGTTACTTTGTTATCAACCGCTGTCCATTCTGTTCTGGTATTCTGTATAACCGTATTGAATTCAATATGAACTTAGGAACACATGATTGTCGCGTTCTGTGTTCTTTGACTAAACAGGAATTCTAGGTTAACGTACAGTTTATAAGATGGACCAAATCACCATACTCTCGTCAAACGCAAATAAAGACTGATGCAAAACGCAAGATGTTGAGGGAAAAACAGCAACACATAAGGCCTTTATATCTATCAACGTCAAACCGGACTTGGTGACACGACCAATGTGGTCTTCGTGGAACTAGGCAGTCAGTATTTCTTACTGAGCATGCCTACAATGACCGCCGATGACAAACACACATGAAAGCCTATCACTAGCGAACCATTAGCACTCCATGAAGGAAATTTTACTGGATTGTTCATCGGTTCCTGCGATCAACGGATACATGCTACTCATTATCTCTTATGAAATATTTATTTATTCTCGGCTCTACGTTGGTATAGTTGCCCAGATTATGAAGCAAAACCATAAATTTCACGGGCTACAGAAATTGTTTGAACCTTTCCTTACTGACGACGACGATGCTCTTCTGGTCTCAGTCAGTACATTCACTCTCGGAACGTTTTAGATCCACTCAATTGCTGCTACGAAAGACTGAGTTTCTTAGTGCAATAAAGTGTCTTCCTAGTGAAACAGGTCAAGAGATTTGTCATGTTTGATGTAAATAACATCACTCATCTTTCTTTCACCCCCTTCGCGTGCCCTTTAATGAAGGTATTGTGTAAACTGTCTGATCACAACCTATTGGTGAGAAGTCTCTGTGGTTCATCCATTTGTGTGTTTGAGGTGCAGATGGCAGCAGCCCGACGACGGAGGGTTTCTATAATAAACCAACTGGTGTGAAGCTTCTTGAGTTCAAATACTGCTCCATCTCTGCTGGTTTGCGATCAATCGAGCACCGATTTGTCCCCGTTACCATGTATGTGAACGGCATATCTAGAAAAGAAGCGGAAGATTGTTTAATTTGGGCTCACTTGTAACTGATATGGTGGAGACAGTTCAATATACCATAACCCCTGGAACCTGCGCAGTATTGTCGAATATGTTCAAGATATCGTGAACAAAATACTTGCAATGTTTCTCTACTGTGGTAATAGCTACTGCCTTTTTGTGCTGAAAATTCACTCGATTCACTGCTTATCCAAACCCCGACACAATCGGAGTTCTAACAAGAGACCAAATCAAACGTCGCCTTGAAGATACTACATCAGGCTTGGAAAAACAATCTAAATTATACGCTTTATCTTATCCACCAGTTTTCTTGTTCTGTGTTGCAATAATTAACGTAAAGTTTGTGACTTTGTATGTGTCAGTATGATCAGCCAATGAGTGACTATGATTTCCTTAATGCTGTTGTACATCCATAAATTTGGCTTCTTGTCTCATGGATATGAACCGCTTACTGCAACTAGTACGAGGTCTTCTCCTCATTACTTGCGTAGGAGATTTCAATCCGAGTACTATTTCTGGGACCAATCGAAGTTCCTAATTCCGAGTGTTACACTTTTCTAAATCTTCGACATGACAGTATTAGTCGACAGAACTTCCAAGCAATATTCTGTCAGTCAGTTTGCAACAATCTTCTTTGGGGGTATTCAGGCAGAGAACGTAGTATCGGTTGTTCATATGTCGAGAATGAATCAACGTTGCGCACATAAAAGCAATCAGCTGTGAAGACAAGAAGACCGCAGTTTTAGCTGGCACATCGGCATTATATTTTACTGGTTCGTTAAGCAATCATATCTTTTACATAAATTTCTTAACGTGATTATGTAGCATGTCATGCGGCTGGTGCCAATGGGAAGGATAGATGTATCTTGCAAAACACTTGCATTTTGTCATTTCTTTACTGCAACTGTAAGTTGTCAACAACGGATCTGTTCCTGGTCCCTATATCGTTTGTGGAAACACAACTTAGTCAACAATATTGAAGTACTGTAAAATGAAACTCCGATGGACGGATCTTTACGGTCAAATCTTTGACGGATAAAGACACCGCAGACAAAGACTCTACCGATCAAATCCTAATTTAGGATGGAATGGAAACTCAACGGTTTATTGGTTGTGCTCATCACTCTATCAGTCAGTTTCCCCATCGAGCATTTACCTCAGTGTCGTGGGCACCTAATGTTTGTTTTCAATTTCACTCCATGATAACAGTGTAGCCAGAGTATGAGCATATGACCTGCAAATTACATGGGCCTTAATCACGATCTGTGACACCGTTACCTCTGTGCTTCTGCTGTTGTGTATTCAAAGCACATATTCCGGTCAGTATCGACCAGCATGCCAAGCACGTTATTCAGCTACCTAGTGCAATATTATTCGTCAGTCAAAAACTGATAACTAGACAAAGGGCCAGTATTAATTCAGGGGTGAAGTAAACGGTGTATGAACTAAGGCCATGACGACGATAGAGTTGCCATGAATTCTTGTGAACATGTACGTTACGTTGAAACAAGTCCGGTTGAGTTCATTGCGTTGTATTAACTATGTACAGAAATTCCCATTAAAGACAAAACGGGGAAAATACTTTCCATACACCATCCTGAATATCTGTTAAGTTTAAACATTCAGGGATTTCAGCTCAGATGCTGAATTCAGTGGCTAGATAATAAGCTCTATGTTATTGGAATCAACATCGGAGCAAGCGTACACTTCGTCTACTGCAACACAACCGTCTCATGTTCCTTCATAATCATAGTGTAAATGTCACCACACTGTGGGACACCTTATGCACTGCACAGTTTTGTTGAACACTATACTATACGGAGTACACGATATTCATCTCTAAAGAAAAAGGGACACACGCTTTCTCTGTTCAACACTGGTCGCAGTATCTCGTCTTTACTACTGCTGACTTTTCGGAACCGTTTGGTTCTCGAAACTGTTCTACCACTGTAACTGAAGATTCTGGCCAGAATCAATAAAAGTCGTGTTCGGATCACTCCAACTGAAACTGATAGTTGGATGGCAAAAGGACCCCTGCAGGATCGAATCACGGAACTGCCACAGCCCAGGTACCAACACTACCGCTCTACTAACCATTCGTTGCGGGCCGTGTGCACAACGCCAACCTCAACTGATCCCCATACTTATACCCCGTTGGTCAAACTATGGTACTGTATGTCCTACACATATATACCCCTGTATTGATTACATTAATTACTGGTCGAACGTTTCTTACATTATTACACGTAACCAACCCTGCTCCGACACTATGAACTTCCCCTTTGAACTCGCTCTTTGTTTGTTTTGTACCGCCGCATTGAACTGTTTACGCTACCGTGTTATTGGCTGATAGTTGCTGACGGTTAAATTCCGTGCACAGAGTTCACTTGGTTGCAAGTTGTATAATTTGCTAACCGTTGTTTATCTATGTGCAGAACCAGTTTTATCTGAGTAAACCTTCAACATTCCGTCTTGTTCTGTCCTGAATCAAGAGGTTTACAACCGCTCCGATAGACTGCGTATAGCCATGAATCCTGACAGAGTCTACAGTAACCAAATTCCTGTTCGGCAATGTCCAGTCGGACAGTGTAGTTTACTCACAGCCGAATGTATTCTGAAGTGTATGTTTGCACATTCAACAGAAGCAGCTTATCAAACACTTATGACCCCCCTCGATAACTGATCCAACATCGTCTTGGGAATAGGGATAATCAACTGCTAATAAGAATGCATGTAACAAAGCCCGGTTTCTGGGTAGCTTCAACTAATTTGTTATCACGCTGACTTTCTGATGCAAACAGGTTCTTCCTCCTTGCTTCTAAAATTGGCCATGTACATCTACTTTTAATGCATTCCAGTGATATCGGCGAATATTCTATTGACTTCTTGAGGGTTTGTAGAGACTGTCTTGCCAAATTTTAACCAAATCTATGTGAGCCTGGATGATTCAGCTGTTTTCCCTTGATTCAGGTGATGTTCATTTCAGTCCTCATAAGAAAAATATATCGTTTCGAGACTGAACGTATACTCTGTGACATGATGATTTTACTTAATTCAGCTGTCGAACCCCAGTCAGACTGTCTTTTTGGTCAGTTCAGATTTTCGAAAAGCAGTCAACGGGTGACATAAAAATAATCACAGGGCTGATGGTTAAAACTCTCTACATACTCCTTTTACCGCAGTGTGCTCTGGATCAGGTGAGATATGTTTAGCTCACCTAAAACATATACTGGAGCGCTGATTTGCCATAGCCAAATGGGTAGCTGACCACTGGATTTGCTGGCATCAAGTACAAACATGTGCCATACCATCAAATAGAAGTCGGACTTATTGATTCGATGAAATCCGCCAACTATAGTACGCCAGGATGAAGGCAACAACTTCTGATACAATCCTGAGATGTTTGATACGGTGATGATAGCGTAGGCTACACTGTCTCTGGTAGAAATACCAGCTGAGCCGGCTAAGCTCGAATTCACATATATATACTTAACAGATGCGACCGCAACATAGGAGCTGTGGATATTCACTCCCCACTCAGCTTTGTCCACCGGTATAGATTCCGGCTGGCTGTCATTTGTATGTAACTTCCTGCGATTCAAGAAGACAGAGCCAGATGTGACCCTAGTTCCTGCATCGTTAATGTGGTTTTACATTTTATACACTTCAATGTCTGTGTCATTTTATCATCCGCGTTGTAGACAACCTATCAGAAAGTATCTCTGAATACATTTTTACCGTCGACATTATGGCTGACAACACCTATTAGCAAGTTCAACTCCGATGGACCAAGCGGCCATTGTGAAGGAACAATCTTTATGTAGAGTATTATATTCTGCTTCAATGGCAACTATTCTGAAGAATGACAAAAGCTTTCTTTGTAAACGAGTGACCTCTGATTGAGAAGACCGTGTAATAAAAAGGCTGTGCACTTAACGTATGATGGACATACAAGACAGAGGACGGTTTTCGAACGCGACGGTTTTATCTGCACAGTTTTTCTTCCGACCATCGTGATGCATTGAAAGAGTGTGGATAACACTTTCCAGCTAACTGATGTGTGTCTCACTGATAAGTAGTACAACGAGGACTTTACAAGGCCAGCATTCAGTTGCATGATGCTGAACGAACGCAGTATAAATTTCCTGACCATTCCCACAGACAACATTACACAATTCTGCATCTGAACAGATAATTTCCTCCTTTCCTACTGACAATAATTAGCAGCATAGGCAGCCACCACAAATACTGAGACTTATTACGTCCTAGCTGAAGCTGCTTCAATAAAAATATAGCGAATTTGCCGGATTATGTTTCGTTTAATGGTGTACTGCAATTACAGCAAGTGATTTCTTCAACTGGTACAAATTTACAACATGGAATTAGATCGTAAGAAGGGGACTTTGTACGTCAATTAGATTAACTGAGTGGGATCGGTGGCTGTTTCCCCCTCGGATCAGCTTCTCCTACCAAATGCAAACCGACTTTCAGGCAGCTGACGCTCTTAGAAACGTGAAGTAAAACAATGTTAACTTCCCGACAGATTTAACGAGACGTTAGAAACAATTTTGTTGACAACTTTCATCAATCCACCGGGGACAAACGCAGCTAACTTGTTGCATACTTCATGCTTGATACTGACGAATTCGAACAAATCATACAAACAGCGGTTTTTGTAAGGTTTCCAAGGGTAGACCTCAAAAACGTACTGAAGTAAACATGCTTGTTTGCACTGACTGATTGTCTGACTAAATTTACGGTATTTATATCTCAGCTGTACAAGGCATTCGTTATTGAGCTAAACCAGTAAAGTAAGAGTTAGTGAATAAAACAACTCACGTTTTGTTCAGGCTTTGTATATACCTTTGCCTACTCTGCTCAGGTGTCAAAACTCATTCAGCTATCTGACTGAATCAATCCACCCTTTCTATGTCAACTCCGGTAACGAGCGCATCAAAATCCAGAAGAATTGAAACGTTGAGCATTAGTAAGGGAAAAAATTATTATTTCAAACTGAACACCACTCGCGCTACATCACAGCCTTCAAACTTGCATAAACCTTTCTGCTGGCCTATTTTGTAAAAAAGTACCAAACCCTAATTTTACTCTCATCAACGCCTAGCAGTATTGCATTTCCTCACCCGAACCAGAATTTACGTTCCGGCCTCTGTGCTTGTAAGACATGCGAGGTAGTTACAAGTCATGTAACTTCACAATAAGAATGGTTCAAAACACGCTTAGTTCACTCAGTAGTCAGTAGCTTCGATCTAGCTGAAGCGTTCTGTTCACAGAGTTATCCATTGGATCCACCCGAGAAGTTACGCTTATTGTACCCCAGAAATGACCGGGAAGGCCAAACAATGTTCATACAAGGTTATGACTGTACCCTTGAATATGATGATTCGGTCGCGACCATTGTGAACTTACGGGATTAAGGGTTAACACGCAAGTCTCATAAACACGAGGACTAGGATGCAACGTCCGTCCTGGGGGAGAATATGTACAATTTACGAGCTCTGCTAAGAACAAAACTAGAGTCTCGTGCTTTCTTTTGAAATAGGCTGGCAAAAGGTTTCATCTAAATGCAAAGGCTGCGGTCTAATATAGATGAGGTTCAAGTTAATGTGGTGAAATTCCCCGAACTTTATTGATGGAAAACATATCGTTAATCAGATCTAATCTCCATGATAAACCCAGCCAGTACTACACGTGATAGGCTTCAGACGGTAGTTGGAATTTATGACAGAAGAAGACGGAAACTGGTTGGTGCAGACTAGTGATGGTCAGTGTAAGAGCCCCTTTAAAATTGGATTGTGAGTTAGTGCTACCCAATTTGTATGTGGTCATAAGGAAGCCAAAATGTATTACCTGGGCGAAAACACACAAGAAGTCGTTGCGTGGGTCCAACTAACAATGTCGGAGCCCAAAGAATGTAGTCTGGCATCTTAGATTACAAGTGTTTTGACCTTGAGGGTGACAACTACCAGTTTGTCAGTGACCCGGTTTCAGGTTCCTTGGTGTTACCTGTTCAAATGATTTTAACGGCCATACGTGCAAAGTTCAAATCGTAAATTAGCCGTCTAGTAGAATTTGATGTCACAACTGTTTTAATGAACTGAAGAAGCGAATAGATTATTTAATCACATATTCTGGAAAGCCCGGTGGATTCCACGTGTCTATCGATAGCAAACAGCTGAGTGTTTCGTTAAAACGTAAACAGAATGAACTTGCAAATTAGGATGGCTATTTGCAGGGGGTGGGACAAGCCATACTGCCCATTAAAATGAAGTATTTTTTAGCTGTGTATCAGTTTAAATTGGTGGACGAACCGTGTTGTCCGTCGACGTTTGACAATTCATTTGTCTCTTTTTCTGATGTCCGGGTCTACCCATCCGATTGAAAGACTTGACATAAAGCTCTCACAAATGTTAATTACAATCGTTTTTTTGTATACGACTCTGTTTAAAGTGTTCTGGTAAACTTCATATGTTTATCCGGCTGTTACTCTTACTCAAATTGAATACTGCTACTTTGCATGTTTAAAATTCAACAGGTATCTAAATTTGCCACAAACGTTTCTACACAATTACAGCTTGCAAATGTAGTACACAGTAACGGCTAGCGTATTTTTCCACTTGGGTTTCGTTGCATAGTTGACTGGCTAGTGTAAAATTCCTCTGACTGAATATATGAACGTAATCATGATAGGTTTTCATCACTTTAGTCTGTTGTACTCATATTAGTTGCGTATGCGTGAGATGTTGAGAATGATATTACCGTTCACAAAATCCTATATTTCCGCAGGTCTTGTGATATAGGATACTCACAAGTAGACGAAGGCCCAAATAAACCAAAGTAATCCATATGCTTTGGGTATCACCAAGAACCGTCCGGTAAGTTTTTATCAAAGTTAGCTTTGATCTACAATACTATCGATGGTAACACTGTGAGACAGTGATGAGAATAGAGCCAAATTGTATATGTGGTTAAAAAATGTGGAAAAGACGTAGAGAGCTTCACGTGGTTTACGTCATTCTTTGCCAACTATTTAATGATTTGACCATTGCGTTAAATGTAGAAAAAGTTGAAACTTCAAAGGCATTAAGAGTTGAATTAGTAAATAATAATGTGCTGTTAGTTACTCCGCCTCTAGAAAAGAATAGATATGCCAACATTAACGCTGACCAGTGCTTGCGGAACCTTGCTTCTTTGCTTTTCTTCAGAAGAATCTTTTCTCTTCACCAATAGGATCACTGTCGCCTACAAATGCTTCTTAGTAAGGTCTGCAGGAAAATACTGGTTGTGCTTCGGGAAAAATTAACACGAACAGAGTAACGTTCGGGCTGGGTTGTAGAATGATTGATGTAAACCTCTGTCACTTGTTAATACATGTACCATGGATACTTCTGTAGCACTGATTCCGAGTAGTTTTTTGCTGACTACCATTCTCATAACACCTGTATGACAATATTATACTTATGTGAGTAGCTGTATGATTCATATAGATGAATGTTGACTCAGCGAAGACATATCGTTCATGATTCCCCTGTAAAATGTGATATAAATGTGATGTATTTAGCCTGATGATGAATAACTGAAAACGAGCCTGTTCGCTACACAGTATTTTTCACGAATCGTTGTGTTCATGAACAGTGCCGTACAATAAACTTTTGTGACATTCGTTTAATGCTCATGGTTCCAAATTGCACTGATGTGATACAATCGAGAACAGCTTTATGAACACTTAATGTAATATTTCGATGTTGATCATAATAGTAATATTGTACGGGATGTAAATATTTCTTTCATGTGTAGCACTCGTTTAAGCGTGAGTGGTGCGACGTGCACCCGAACGTGTTGATAGCCACCTTTTCCTAAATTTTACTGCGAAGTCCTACTCTAAAACTTGCTGAGGAACCACAAGGCTGTGAAGCCGATAAATTTCAATCCCTTATGGACATTGATGATGAGCCATTTCAGTGAGAGTTGTTAGAACTTGTTATTAACGCAGATTTTGTTTATTAGTATGATATCGGCGGTTAATCTAGCACATTAACCGTCCACAGTGGCCGATGAACGAGGTGACGGCCAGCCAGACGATGAGCTACTTGACCTGGTGGTCGAGATAACCATAAGAAGGTCTGTAAAGGTTTACACTTTCACATGCAGATCTATCAAAAAGATACAACGAGTACACCGTTGAGTTAATCTCCGTGGTGACGGCAGAACTCTTTACAGTACAAGTTGAAGGTTGGTTTTTTGTAGCCTAATATAGTCTGTTCATTTACTAACAAGCTTACATACCTCGCGTAAGTTGGCGAAGAGCCTATTGGACGTACCTGGCCATATTTTAGTCGTAGTTCTGTGACAGAAAAGTTCGAATGAGCGATTTGCTGGGTGATCTGGTGGATTCCGTTTGGACAGGTGACTGCATTGAAAATGTGGAGTTTGTAAGCTTCCGATATGGCTGGCAGAGCTGTTTCTGCTACTGGCTCGAATCCATCCGACACCTAGATTTCTGAAATACGATCTCCTCTAAATTTTGAAGTAGTTGGAATATTTAAACGATACATGTCAAACGGTTCCCATGGTAGATTGATGGATGGATGTGTCCGTGCTGGGGTGTACTAACACCCAAGTAACGTAGTGCTATGAAATTCTGTGGTGTTGGTTCCGATGATGATGAACTTTAGGCTTTGTTGGTGGTTTTGGTAAACTGATTCCAACTATGTTATGAAAGGAATGTGGAATTGCACTACACGTGATGACCGAATGAAGCAAATATTCTTATCAAACCAAACGGATTCTACAGAATGACTGCCTTATTTTTGCGATGAAAGTTTGATTGACGTGTTGTCTATTGATACTGGCGTTGACAATAATATCTTTATGTAAAAGGCAACCGTAATGTATTTTCCAATTCATTTTAAACCTGTGAATTATTGAGTAGGTCGCGAGTCAACATAGTTCCTACAAAGGTGCATAAAACATTTTTGTGGTTTGACCAGTGAGTGCTCTTAGTGAAGATATCCACTGAATTTAAACAACTTCATTGTTCGTACAAAATTCTGAAAATATCACACATACTCTTCAACAGCATATAAAGCAAAGATAGCACTCCAATTTCTTCATATCATTTGTTGTGTCATTTCACTTTGATTGTGAAATCGGCTATAAGAAGACTGGAGAAATGATTCAAAAGAGACAACCAACACAGTTGCTTCCGTATTCTGCTGAATGCAGTAATAAGCTACTGCGTAAAGACGATCTTCTTAGGTACAAGGGTGATAAAAATGAAAGGTTTGATGTCGGATGGTTCTAAGGTGACCTAATTAACGATTTGTGTCTAATTTAAAAGATAATTTAAAAAATGTAAAGATGTTCTACGTCCCAGATTTTAGCTTTGCGCGTAGCAATCTGAGAAACCGGCGGATCTGATACAAGCATTGTCACATCAACCCGAATAATAACATGCCATTCATTCGTATATCACACGTTTCTGGTTTCTTGCACGGTGTTATGTGTGACGGATGTAAAGGTTTGACAGAAGTGAACAGTAGGTCGTAGGATGTATTGTAGAAGGATATTTCGCTCGCTTCTCATCGGTTTCTACAATTGAAATGTTATAATGTATTCATTTTGGGTGCACCTAATAACAAGAGAGACGAGGACAGTAAGTTCGTTAGTGGAAAATCGACGCTGTTCTAGACGCAGTGACATGCTGAAGTCATTGCCATCAGCGTTGGTATTGAGGTTGAAATGTCAAGAAATACTACTGACAGAGAAAGTGGTGAAAGTTGGAGGTCATATTCAATTGAATGTTTAAAATTGGAGATACAAGAGTCAAATTGAAGTTTCAACTTATTGTCTGGTTCAAGCAAAATTAGACGCAGAAAACCCTTGAAGAAAATGCAGCAAAAGAGAATAGAAGTTACTAAGGGAGATGGTCATTTTTTTCTGCGCACAGAGAACAGGGTTGGTCGGACGAATTGTTACAGTCTCTGCAAATTTCAAAATGTGTCACAATTTTGGAGGGCCATAGCTATATCCACTTTGTGTCTCGTTCCCTACAAGTGCCTGGTAATTATGACCCTTAAAGTCCCGTTTGTTGAATCAGTCAACTATCGGGTGATATGTCTATTGATGCGGGTTTCCAGCCGCCTTGAAGTAAGGCTGAGGCGGCTGCTCCCGCGGATACAAGCGAAATTATAGGTGATGTCAGGGTTTACGGACAAGAATGTTGAGTCCTTCTTTGACGAAGATGATATCGCGCTATCTCCTTATTAAACATGGATTTTTGGCGTTGTACGTCCGACTGACGGCTGACGAGAGTCCATATCTGACAATGCCGGAAAGGCAAAGAGAGATGAACATAATTTTGTGGTATGGTTATGATAACAGTTTTCGAATCAGCTGGCTTGGCGTACTTATCAGTAAAATGTGGAGGGTTACCATTATTTAACAGTGTTACCCGTAATAATTGCTTGCTGTGTTCCGGCCTATCAGAAGTAATAGTTCAACACATCCTGTTGAACAATGAGCACACACGTCCGCATTTGTAGAATATAAGCGCGAAAGCCTTAAAATGAGGGTACTGACCTGAATCTGTGCTTTGTGGCAAGTACTCCTAGTCGACCAGCAGTCTACTCTTCTGGTTAACAGGACATCTAAAAACGACACCTGTCGGTCGATTTCAGATTTGAACGTGAGATGGATCTGTTTATGCAAGTCATTCATCTTGGTATGTAGTTGAAGCATTTCGTCTCTGGATACATTAACAAGAAATATGCCTACTGCATACCTTCTGTAAAAAGAGACTTGTTGTATTTCGTGTAATGCCTGCCGTTCCACATAACCCATAATTATACCAGCTTATTTAGGGTCTATCTACTTATCTACAACATGCTCCATTGAACAAAAATTGTGCATCCTAAGTACAAAGATAAAGAAATTTGCAGATGATATGTAGTTACATAATCATGAATAATACTAACCACCTCGTCAACAGGAACATTTTTATATAATCATTGGGTGTCAAAAGATGGCACTACCTTGCGTTTAAAATTAATACCCGGGACGAGGTCAACGAATTAAAATGTATCTTTAAGGACGAATGTTTGAGTCCACGGTTCACTGATTCAAGAATTTCAACAAACCATCGAGCAAGTTGATGATAATGCGAATTGATCACAGAAAGTATGAGCCCCAATGGAACGCCATCCTTGTACGTTTTTGGGAGAATGTAGATTCTAGAAGTCACTCAGCCTGTTGGAGTTAGCTGTGTTAAGGTATTCCGATCAATACTGCGAACGTGACGAGCATTCCTTAAGATCATTGAAAACATTCGTTCTATGTTCAAGACTGAATCCCATTGTTCACTACTGACTTCGAACTTGGACTTGTTTGATAAAATACACATCTTGGTCATGTCGTTCTCCTGGATACCAATATCAGACACAAGGTAATTTCATCTTTCAATGTCACAATGAAATTGAGAATGATGTGTAACTAGCAGCTTGACAAAAAAATCATCGTTTATCTCAACTTGGTTAACTTGTTCACCCTGAAACACGGGCTAATAGTTTAAACAGCATCAGTTTCAGTTAACAAATCCTGCTTGCGAATTGATGATGTTAATATTATCCACACGGGAACGATTGGACCTCACCAAAGCTCAAGGTCATCGATGTCAGGCGAAATTAAGGAGCACGCTTCGAAATTTACGAAACCACGCTGTAACTCAAAGGTAGGCTATAAATATACGGGAGTTCCACAAGGGACCTCGGCAAGTGTTTTCTTCTACGGTTTACTTAACCAGAAC
The DNA here is from genome assembly GCA_013368495.1 of Paragonimus heterotremus. Lineage (NCBI taxonomy): Eukaryota > Metazoa > Platyhelminthes > Trematoda > Plagiorchiida > Troglotrematidae > Paragonimus > Paragonimus heterotremus. Next base: position 270,222 of record LUCH01000085.1, on the reverse strand, counting down.
TGACGGGCGATGCCTGTCAAAAACTAGGTAGGTTTGACAGAATGAGAGAATCGGAAAAGTTGACGAAGCAAAATAATGGTTATGGAGTGGGTCGACGTGTACTAATCTGAAATTTTAAAACTAAGGTCACCTGGATGACTTATCGGAATGAATAATTATCAAAGATCGAAAGTTCTAGACAGTTTTCAAATAAATAATTTTAATTTTCCATTGAAAATATTCAAAGTATATTTGGTGAGACTCTGCTGGCTAGAGAAATAAAAAAAATTGACGTAGAACAGAGTCCGTTTTAACTTAACGAGTTTAGTAATTAATTTAAAACAAACCGTAGATGTAGCCCGGAAGACTATTCATCTGTGTTCTGATCCCGTTTGAAATCTGCGAGTGAAAACGTAAGTATAAATTTGCAGACAAACAAATTTGTCCAAGTGTAAAAATGGACTGAATGTGATTATGGAAAACCTAATTGAGCAGCACGTGATGTCTGCAAACCCCTGGTGTAAAACTGGAATGGATTTCCACGTGGTCTCGCAAATTAGCATATTCAAGCCTGGCCGAGACTGTCTGATTAACACTTATCGATCTATTGCGTGAATGCCATTTAGATTGTTCAAATGAATGCTGACATAAATGGCAACAGCAAAACACGAAGGAAACATAAATGAGTTAATTAGACTGGTTTTGAAATGAATAAACCTATTTAGACTATTGTCTGATGAATGGAACAGACGAATACCCGTAACTGCTGGCCACACAATTTCGATCCACTGAACATTATTTGAAAAGAAACAAACGTAATGATTCGTAGAACTCAACACTTACCGATCGTGTCTGTGTACACTGTCCGATCGAACATGTCGCCTATTATAATATACATGTTCACCTCTGGTATTACCATGTTTATCGACGTTAATCTGCTCTACCATAAACAGCATTTTCTGCCATCCACTGGTTATTACGTTTGATTACTCTATCTATGGAATGGATAACAGTTTTTCTACTCCGCTACACACGTTTCACGGGGTCTTCCGGGCGAAATTGAGGTAGTGTATCCCATGTAGTGTGGAGGACTTGGGACAGGCATACCATCTGAGGTTATCTTCAATACGGAAACAAAGGATCCCGGTTAGGTTGAGATCTGAAGTTCTAACACCTTCTAATGTAAACATTTTCTACACCATCGAAGAAGTTTAGCGTTTTGTTGTTTGTTCGCATGGGACAACTATTATGGTTGTTGGTGAGATGAAGCTGCCGACCTTGCATACATTCTTATAGACCCCTCCAATAACTGTTTTGGGAACATTAATTCGTTTCTATTCGGTCAAGCTGCACTCAGCTTTTGGGCAGATCCGCCGTAGACTTGATTGACCAGACAATGAAGATTGTTGTGGGCTTGATCATCTTTATGTCATCGTACTCGGGTACGACATTGCGTGAGTAGTTGAAAAGTGGACTCATCAGTGTAGACAGATTTGATCCACAACCCTTGAAGCCAGGTTCAGATTTCTGTAGATAGCAGTCAAACATGATGTGTGTACCTGGCGAACATTCTGACATTAGGATTTTCTCTGATGGCATATAAGAGTGTCTCTAGAAGAGCACAGAGTTAAAACAACATTGAAGTTATTAATAGCTGCGTGGATTTAGCTGACTACAGTAGGCATCAGCAACCTCAGTCCTTTCATTTTCCAATCTGCCTGTCATACCTTTGGTTGGAAGATGTCACTGTATTCATTTCCTTATAGTGTTTCCGCAGGTTTTCAAAAAATTGCTTTTTAAAAGCTTTCAGATGGCCTCTGAGTTATCTTCCAACGACCCTTGTCACCCGACTTGCACAGTCAACAGAAAAAATAACATTCAACTGAACACTGAAAAAGACGGGTAGTTCATGTGAGTTAGTGGCACTAAACACACACGCCTGGCCAGCGAAATGTAGTCTAGTGCAGATTTATGGAGATCTAGACCTAACTGTCAAAAATGAAGCGACATTTACATAAGACTAGGACAGATCTTCTTGTGTTGTGATCGTAAAAGATAGTTGGTCTACAAATTTGTTTATTGACCGAACTCCCGTACAGGTCATGCTAAACATGGGACCACAAACGCGTACACTCAATTGCACGGTTGACGTGCATTCACATACATTGGGTAGTAGTACGCTGTAATTCGCCCTCGTGGCACTTCTCTCATAGCGCTTAAACACTGTTCCTAAAGTCTCTTCTTGTCCATCGTTTGTCTGGCGTTTTGCGAATTGCTCGTTTGTTACTGAATGTCACTTGTGAGTAGTACACTTCTTTTGAGTAGTATACCACTTAAAACGAAACTAACTGGTATGCAACACTCCTTCCCCTTCTGAGGTTCCTTAGTTCTTCTGCATCTGCTGACAAATCCTTTCCGACCGACGTAATGTTGCCTCCTGGATTACCGATCTTTTTCTGGTTCGCCACGCCGGCATTTCGTGCCACGTCGCTAACTTACTGACATGCACTCGTTTCCTCTCCCCGTCCCTCTCGATCGTGTATACTGGGCGCCTACTGGAAATTGCCATTTACGGACCTTTTCATTTGGGCAGACGTTTTCTCGATCTTGGGCAGCTGGCACTGGTGTTCCGATGATCTCGATACTTCATCCGTTATCCTAGGTTGAACGATCTAGTTTTGCCAAGCCGTTGCCTTGTGGATTGCTCTTTTGTGCGTGCTTGCGATGCTATCAGATTGTGTTTGGCTCTTTCTCTTTTGGCAACCAATTCTTTAGTGGAATCAATGCACTCTGGTCATATTCCGATGTCCCTATTCACCGGAAGTCGAGGGATTCAACCGTACATCAGTTGAAATGGAGATTTCTTTGTGCTCGCCTGCACAAACGCCCGGTGGGCCAATAACACCAGTGGCAACGCAGACTCCCAGTCACCTCCTTTGGCTGATAACCCTTCTTTGACCGTTCGGTTGTTACATTCAGTTTGGCATTCGTTTGCGAGTGATATGGTGTCGTTCGGATACGCCTGATTCCCAGTTGTTGCAAGATGTCAGAAACTCCTCGCTTTCAAAGCATGGTCCCTGATTTGTCGGGATCGCTTTTGCTACACCGTGGTTTGCTTCATCACCACCTCGCCCACCGTAGATGATTTTTGATCAGGAATGTCAATCGCTTCGACTCAACGCGGAAAGTTTTTTGTTATGACCAGAACGTACTGGTTACCGCGGGCGTTCAGTGGAAATGGGTCCATGAGATCCATCGATCAGTGTTCACCGATTTCGGAGACTGGTATTGGTTGTAAGGGCTGTTGAGCTGCCTGACTGTGGCCTTTCAGTAGCTGACACTGTTGGCATGCAAGCACGTAAGCTGTCACATCCTCTTTCACTTTCGGTCAATATGTTCTTTGTTGCAGCAGATCATATGTCCTAGTGCATCCGGTGTGTGCTATTTCATGGTAGTCTGCTACCAGTCTACTCTTCACTTGTCTCGGGATGACTACCACGCAAGAGCGCCCAACGACACGCTGCCACGTCAATACGCTAACATTGTTTAAGCCAACCCTCCTCTATTGGGATGCGATTATTTTCAGCTCTTCAGCCCTAGTATGTATTGGGATCCTCACGCCTCTTGCCAGAACTTCAGTCACCTTCCGGAGGATCTTGTCCTGACGTCTTAGATGCACTAGTGTTTGTGGATCCTGCTCCATTACAAACCGTTGACTCCAGAATCCACTGTGTGGAGGTTGTCGTCTACCTGCTGTTGAGGAAAAAACTCAGCAACACAATTTTTCAAACCATGCACATGATTGATCGTGAAGTCACTTTCTTGTAAACACAATGCCCATCCGGCTAATTTGCCTCTCGGGCCCCTCGTTGTCCTGATCCATTCTAGAAGTTTGTGATCCATCTCCACGTGGAACTTTTGACCCAACAAGTACGGCCTCCACTTGTTCAGTGCCCAGACGATCGCCAAACATTCCTTGTTGATGGTCGAGTATTTCTGCATGGTTGGGGCCAGGACTGTGCTGGCATATTCGATTACTCCTTCCCTTTGCTTGAGTACTGCCCCAATACCACGGTCAGTGGTATCTGCTTTTACGATGAACATTTCTTTTGTATTCGGAAGTTTCAGCGTCAGTTGCTGCTCAGTCATCGCTTGTTGCACTCGCGTGAACGCTCTCTGGGCGTCGTCGGTCTATTTAAATATCTTGTCTTTTCGAAGGAGTTCGTACAATAGCGATGTAATAGAGTGAAAATTTCTCGTGAACCGACTGTAGTATCCTGTTCGACCCAAAAATTGTTTCGGCGTTCGTTTAGGATTCGGAACCATAACCTTTCTCATTATCACTATTTTCTCCGGCAGAGGCCTGATTTCACCTTGACCCACGTGATGTCCCAGTAATACCACCGATGACCTTCCGAGTAGTGATTTTTCAGCATTAATCTAGAGTCCTGAGTTTTAATGCGATTTAAGACAGCATCTATATGGGCATCATGTTCAGATTCCGTGTTACTGTATATAGAGATATCATCTCCATATACCGCCACATTGTTCAGTCGTTTTACCCGCTCAGTCATCAGACGTCGAAATGTGAACGGTACCCCGGATAGACCAAACGGCATGCGCCTGAATTGATACTGTTTTTCGCCTACCGTGAATACCGTTTTTTCACGACCCATGGGGTTGATTGGCACCTGTCAGTATTCGAAATGTGAGTCCAATATCGTGAACAGTGCTGCCCATTGCAGCTTATCGAAAATATCAACGACGGACGGTACTAGCTCAAATGTATTCAGTGTAACCTCATTCAGCCGTCTAAAATCCGCACAAAGGCGGTACTTCCCGTTGGACCCCACCAGGAGAACGGGCGAGTTGTACGTACTGTTGGCTTCTTCGATAAAATCCTTCTTCAGCATGATCTGCATTTGACTTTTCAATTCCTCCTCAAGATGGACCGGTAACCTGCGGGGTCCGTGAGATCGAAATGTTCCGGAAGTTGGCATTTCATGTGCAATCCAGTTGCAGAATCCGTACGAATCATCATTGTTCGTGAAAACTTCCGCATATTTCTCGACCGTGGAGTGGGAGTATTAGCCTTGCGTACTTGGTTGACGCTATCCTGTCGCTGTCCAATGAGTGTCACAGTGCCATATCAAGTTGTCAACCTTTTGAGCTTCAAGGCAATCAGGGTATCTGTTGCAGCGAGGAATTCGGCTCCAAGGATCGTTTGTCTGGTTTCTGAGGACACAATGAAACCATACTTTACGATATAGCTGCCGCGAAGCACCCCACATTCTTTCACACTGTCAACCAGTAGACTATGACCTCCAACCGTCCTGATAATCATGGATGTTGGTTTCACGTTTTGCTTTTCTGCACAAGTAACCAACGAAACAGCTACTCCTTTATCGACCAAGCACTGTTCTATTTCTCCGTCGACTTCAACCTATGTATGTATGGCCCGCTTCTCAGTCGCTCCCATTACTGGTTGACCCGCCCAACAAAAAGAACAATCATGAAAAACTTCATTTCAATACCTCTTAAACCGCTGCGTTGGGCAATCCTACTTCCAATGTCCTTCTTTCCCCCAGATGAGGCAGCCTTCTAGTCGATCGTTCTTTCGTGATGCCATTCTCCAAGCAGCTACATCCGCTGTGAGTTTCTCCATTGTCTTCTGCATTTCTTCCAGTGTTTTCCTATCCGTATTGGCGTTCGCATCTACTGACGCCAAGGACCTCACTCTCAATTTCCGCATCAACTCTGCTTGCTCATCAAAATAAATCTGCCGGGTGACATGAGCAATACGGACTTGGTAACGAATCGTCATCGGGATACCTTCAATAAACGGCTCAGTTAACAACTACCGTCGTAGTTCTTGATCCAATCCTGGCACAGATCTTTCCAGCCACCCTGCAGAGTGGCAGCGAACACGGATGGATCCGCTGGGGTTTTGCGACTTGCCCTTTTGTTAATGAATGTCGCTTGTGTGTAGTACACTACTTTCGAGCAGTATACTACTCACGGCGAAACTGCATGTTACACAACATCTGTGAGAAGGACAACAATGAACAACATATTTCTTCCTATCTCGTTCGAAACAATGTTCATATCAATGGTCTACATAACACTTGAGACATTTAATACCATTTCTATTCTGCTGTTCACAGTTTTAGATTTCTTTCTGCTAATTCTTGGATATAGGCTGAATGTGTTTACATAGATTGTATCTTTGAACATTTGAGATCATCAACACAATAGAAGTATCTTGCAACTACCACCGTCTTATTATATTATCCCTATTATTTTCGAATATGCTGGATGAGTTAAAACTTCAAACAACTTGGAAAGATTTGCGAACTTGGAACAGTGAATTGGAGCGTTCTGATTTCACAATAATCAAAACCACATTCTGTTTCGTCAGCGCAGAAAGAAGACATATGTTGCGATATGTTAACATTTTGTTTACTCTCATCAGTCGCAAACGTAAAACAAGCAGGTTATATATGACAGACAATTAGAAATAGACAGGGTACGGACACGCATACAATCACACCACGAATTATGTCGTCACCACCACGGCAACCCTATAGGTTGCTTCACCAACTTTTGTGCACATAGCACCGGCTGGTGAGCTCTAATCAGCATGGCTTCGCTAAAGGCCAGTAGCTTCGGGTTCTGATGACGTAATAATATTTTTTGAAAGAGTTAAGTGGGACCACCTGGTGACCTGTTATCATAAGGTGTCTTGCAATCGATGATGCGGGGCTTCGAGTACCAGATTCACCGGCTTCCGGTTGTTGTGTCATGCGCTGTTTTAACCAGTTTGGGACGCTGAGTTAGCCGTCGGTCTGTTCTGCCTATGTAAAGGTCACCGCAACTGCAAGTGAACTGATAGACAACGTGAGAGACAGAATGGTCAGACAGACTGCGTTCGCGATTGTGTAGAACTGGTCCTTTCGTGGTTTGAACCAAGCGTAATTGGGCAGCTGCATACGTACGGAATAGGGCACACTTCAGTTTGTACTTGATGTCGTTTGCTAGGTGATCGCCTTTGAATTGCAAAAATAGAAATATATCTTTCTTCTGAGCTGTTTGCACTTGTCCATTGCATTTGGTCGCCTTGCTATGAATATCTATGAACTTCTCAGGATATCCATTTGCCAGCAACGTTTTCCTCAGCATTTATTGTTCATCCTGCAGCTTATCAGGAGTGCAAATACGACTGGCCCTATGTTTATTTGCAACAATGAATATATAAAAATACGACGATGTACATCTTCATTAGTACAGCTTCTCACATCAACTGGACAACGTTTTCCGTCTATTGAGATGTCATCCTATATCTGTACATATCATCCGCTACAAAAAGATACATGAATCGCCTTGTAGACGTCTAACCACCTTCTATCTGCATCTGGAGTACTTCGCCAAGATGGAATTAATTTTACCTCAGCAGTCCGTACAGACAATTTGGTTCAACGTAGCGTAATGCCACACACAACACCCTATCGCTCACTTCAGTTTGCTTTCCTATGTCTGAAAACTGGATGGGTTTTACCTACTAAAAATGTTTATCAAGTTCCTAAAAAGCGTGTCCGAAATTGTAGAACACTCATTTCGTCATCACAGTGCGTTTGTCTGTTTAATGTTATTTTGCGCTAGTGCAATTCCTATGGGAGTTTGTTACTGTCATGCTTCTCGAAACTTGTTATCAAAGAATGCATAGTTTTCTACGCAACAGCCAGTACTGTTTGTCTAATCATCCCGTTTTCTTGCTCTGCACATTTCAAAAACGGTTTGTCCAACTCGATTGCTCAGCAAAGTCACTGAACAAAATTAAAGTGCTCCAAAACACAGACGCCTTCACATTACCGATTTTCTACCGACTACGCCTCACAAAAGGTGCTATAGCTCACCATCTTATGATATAGTCTTGTCTAAGATGATCAATTTCATATAAATATAGTGGACTCACAGTAACAGTCTAAGTGATTTTTCACGACAGTTTCGACAGCCGTTTGTCCTGTGAATAGTAGGTGGTTTTACGCTTTCGTGTAAGCAATGATCAAATAGCAGCATGAGACGGCAGCGCGCGCTAATCAGAAAGCCGGCCATGCAAATTACCCATAGACGGGAGAAGTTAGTTTTAGACACTGTGAAAAGTACATTCTTTTGCCTCAGGTTTGTCGACCGTTTTCGTACATACTGAGTTAAGCGAGTCACACGTAATTACGAGGGATTTAGTTATGAAGACCTAGTAACCTCCACAGCACATGGGTGTGGTGTGGTACAGGAGGAAACCACGGCACCCAAGGCTCAGAGGAGCAGGATAAGATGCAGTGACCGGGCTAAGTGTTTTCCTCCGGCCAGCACTGGACAAGTGAAGTGACACATCATTATGTTTCAGTATTCCGTGGCCACACTGTGTCCAAACCACTGCTAGTCCTGTGGTTAACCTAATGACGGGAGTAAGAAAACGGAAACTGGGCCACGCCTGCCCCCCTCCGTATTCCCAACGAAATGAGCTCACCACCATTGTATATACAGAAGAAGCTATTAAGTAGCGATCAGCGATACATCGGTTGACTAGGATTCCTCTTTAAATTCTCAAAGACCTATGGATTTCCTATTGGTTGCAAAACCTAAAATATGAATCGTCCACCTGGAGAAAGAGACCAGTGAATCGAACTATACAGTTTTTGAGAAGTTCAATTCAGATTTCAACGAAACAATACAATCGAAGAAATTGTCATCAGTAATATCCGTACCCTTCAGTACTTCTGTTAATCAGTTTTATCTTACCATGTTAACCATTCTAGACATATTAATTGCAGATATTCTCCGAGTTTGTCACAACTGTATGGATTCACTTTTGGACCGCAGCTCAGGTGCTTCAGTTTGTTTTCGAGGGATAATGCTTGGTCCATCCTAATCATCGGCCAAGAACTAAACTCTTTGGTAGATCGGTTCTAATTCTTTGACTGCGTTGGAATCTCTGTGAGTCATATTCTGTGGAGAGTGTACAAACAATGCAGGCGACTTCAGCTGAAGAGTAAAACTTCGGAATACATTATGAGTGCACTTAATAAAGTGCGTCCGAGAAGATGAGTTAATGAATAGCAGAAGATTCCATCAAAACGGAAAGTAGACTCAAAAAATGTGGGCATTAATTTGCGCTTCCGATACGTTCAACCTTCCAGGTTACCTTGCGCAATTTAGCTCCACAGTTCTTTGTCAACCCGTGGTCCTTTTAACGAATATTACATACTCTAGGATAGCATGTTTTCAAGTTTATGTAGTGATACATCTCATGGTCGTTCCAGCGTGTACGCTTGTTGAATCTAACTACAGTGTACCCATAAGCCTACTTTTGAAGTCAATTCATTGAAAAGCTGTATCATGAAAGGAAACATTATTATAACACCAAGTACAAATTCCTGTGACAACTGAAATGTACAGCTCATTGCTGCTGAGGAGATACTATTGCGATCATACAGAAAATGTAACTCGTTGTTGGAATTCTTTTCGAGATTTCTTTACTCGTATGTTCTAATATTTGAGCTTGAACAACTAATTTGTGCTTATTTCTAACAGAGTGTTTCACTGACCCGATGTGCGAAATCTCTTCCTAGGTGGTCAGACCATTTGTATCCACAGCATCGAACTGGTGAAAGAGAACTTTTTCTTGGGTCCTCAGGGTAAGTTGATTTCTCACCTCCAGACGTTTCTCTCAGAAATCAAAATAAACCTCGTAGTCTATAGTCTCCAGCCACGTTCTTTCATCAAAACATAGGGGACCATAAAATGATCTGTTGGAATATTACGCCGAGTGCACCAAAACACCAATGTCTGAAAGCAACTTTCAATAACTTGCCACGGTTTTGTTTTTTTTGAGGTCACAGAATAATTATTACAAAGGCCACATACTTAGTACATTGGATTCGTTTTATCATTTATTGGATCGCCCAATTTTTCATAAAGTTGGCACACTACAACTGACACACTTTTGACGAAACTGAAAAATTGAATTCTGAACAGTTTTGAGCTAACAGTGTTCACTGATGAAGTGTTCACTGATAAAGTTTCTTGTCTTATGGTTCGGAACCTAATATGCCCAGATTTTGGTAACATTTCCCATAACAGATTTTTCACCGAAGCTATCGGTAGACTCCCCAGAAACGACTGTCTCGTCTAAACCTATTAACTATCTTTCTTATCACACAACAACACGTGCAGATATATGAAAAAGATAGACTCGTACAGTGAGTTTAATTTGTTTGTTTCCACAACTGGTGGATCATTAAGGAGTGTTTGCGTGAATTTTGATGGACAATCAACATTTAAGTAAAGCACCATTCTCCTAAAGCAAATTTTAATAAAGCAATCATAACATTGATGCACAACATTTATGGCTTGTTGAATTTCTCTGCATGTTATCAAGTACGTACCACATAGGTCAAATTTGTAAATAAATTACACGAGAAACATACGGTGAATCTACTCGCTAATCGTCAGTAGCATCGTTACCATCGCAGTGTTTGACGAAAAAATCTTTCTGCACAAGAAGAGATTAGCACTACCGTTTCAAAGCAACTGCCTCTGCATATAATAACAACCGGGGTTGATCATTTGCGTAAGCAACTCTGTATGCCCGGGTAGGATCCACCTATAAGAGAAGACGGGCTGACATTTATGTTTAATTTCACTGACGCAGTCCAAGACCAGAATCTAAACAATCAAAGAATGTTCTCGTTCGTTGTTGCTTCACTATTTACGACCGTGTCTCTACAACAGACAATCGACTATTTATGCGGTTACATCGAGCGTAACAACAAACAGGTGGACATCCCAAAAGATGAACTGAGGGAAATGCTGGTGCTTTGTACGAGTAACGTTCAGTTTCTGTTCAACAATGCAAACTACTGACAGAGAGGTGGAGTAGAAATCGGCTCGCCTCTATGTCCCCTGTTAGCTGACGTTTTCATGAACAAACTGGAGACTAACCAACTGAGTGCGGTCACTGAACAGTTTGCATTTTACAAACGCCATGCTGATGATATTTTTGGCGTGGTCAACGAGAATTCCAACATGAACAGAATTATGGCACCTTTCAACTCAGCCCACAGCAGTATTAAATTGACGGAGGAGTCAGACAACAATGGTCAAATATATTTTTCGGATGTTTGCATAGTAAGAAAGAAGAATGGCTATCCCACGCGTTTCATACAGAAGGCGATGCAAATGGTAGAGTCGAAATTTAAGTCACCTTCTGTTAATAATAATCTTACGTTTATTAGTCTTCCTTTTAAGGGAGATTCTATAGCCGAAGTCATCTCAAGAAAGCTCAGAAGTCAGTCGAAACAACTTACCTTGCCGCTCAGTTGTACGTGAGTTTCTGTTCAAAACTCGTTATCGTGTCACAACTCAAAGACAACCTTCCATGTTCTACAACCGGCTGTTATGTGTACTCATTTGTTTGCTCGTGTCGAGCATCATATATTGGTCGTGTTACAAGGCGATTTTCTGGCAAAGTGCGAAAACATCATCTTGCGTGGTTAACTAGTGGTGTGGTTAGAACGGTTACAAGCGCGATTGTTGCTCATTTGACTGACTCTAATCATTCTGTCGTTAAGACGGACGCTTTTCAGATTGTTTAACGAGTGCCAAGGAATC
>LUCH01000085.1:235581-250788 GCA_013368495.1 Paragonimus heterotremus | reverse complement strand
ACAAAAGCGCTTTGTTCAGACGTTGAAGTTGCCAAGGCCAACCACACACACCATGACCGATCAAACCGTCATGGTTCCAGTGCGTCATAACGATGACGTAATCGTACCAAAACGTTGCTTCCGTGTATGCCAATGACGTGTCTGACCTCACTCAAACTAGCTACTTGTTTTTGTCCGTTTCGCCCTGACAACTCTGTTTCACATAAATTGTTATGTAATTAGCCTGTTGATGAATAACCGAAAATGAGCTTGTTCGCTACACTGTTGTTTTCTGATGACTACCCTGGGGATTTTTAACCATCTTAGAGAGGAAAATGGCAAACCGAACCGAAACACAATGACCTCACACCGCACACAATAAACAACTCACAACGGACGCATCTACTTTTTGTCTGGCTGCTACCCTTTGGTCAATCTGACAAGGTTGAACCTATAACGACCGTGGTCGCAGTCAGTACAGCCCGCCATATCAAAACAGCACACAAGCCTGACCACCACGCCAGGGTAGCAGAAAAGTTGGCCAACACACACAATCCAAAAGTGGGAGACATAGAACAATATGAGCGTCATCAGAACAGTTAGATTGAACGACTTTAGGTCCACCATTTGGTGCTTCAGGTGATACAATGCTACTCGCTAACATTCGTTGAACCGAACGTTAGTAAAAGTGGCTGACTCAATATCCTTACAGAGCAAAACAGTCTCGGCAAGTTAACCGTATTGTTATCATTACCATCATTAATATCACCATGATTGAACCACTGCAAAACGTAAAATACGATGGATTGTGAATGAGTTCCAACATTCGGCCTTCGAGGGTGAAGGCCGGCTTACGAAACTAAGCATACACCAGAGAATTATATCAAGGTACGATTTTCGGAAAAGTCTTTACTAAGAATCTAGTACCCGAATCACGTGGGATCTAGTGAGTTGATGCAGTGGTGCCAAAAGTGGTCGAAAATAAAAAATCACGAGAACAAAGAGAAAGAAGTGTTGCATGACCAAGGACACGTCCGTCAAGACCGATCAGGAGAAAAACCGAGGATATAATGTTACTGTGTGGCAAGTTTCAAGCTAACAATATTTTGCTGTATGTCAGGCACTCAGGGATAGGCTATACAACTTAGAAGTGCATCTACAAAAGTTGAGCAGTTAAAGAGATTTGATGTCGGATAATGAAGTTACGGATGTTACTGAACTATATGTAATTACACAGCTGCACCATCCACGACAGATACAATGGGGACGAAGTAAAGACCCACATCTCTAAAGCTAAGGCGATATTCATCAAACTAGTCCACCCTTTACAATGAAGAGGCAAAGCAAGAGGCGAGTATGAGCATGGCTAGTATACGACTGCGAAATACAGCCGATCAAGGTATGGGACATTAACCATCCTTAGATGTTCGACCACCATGCGATATATGTGTTCAACTGTATGCAAAAGATGGCACAAATCGGTAAGCAGCGATGAGAAAAGGAAACGGATATTGAGTAGCGAAGGTCAAGCAATGTTGTTCGCATACTTTTTAGGCATACACAGACTTAGATGATCGGTTCATGCATTGTGGATGCTAACTAATCATCTATCACATCAAGCGCTATTAAGTAATATCGCAGCTGACTAGTGTAAGGTGGATGGATGAAGAAGGAGAGCAGTCTGCAATAATAAGACAATTAACAGTGGTTTGAGAACAACGCGGGGATAATCGATAATACTCTAATTGATGACGATTTACTTCTGAATTAAAACTGATACACTGATGAATGGTCCACAAGTTCTAAGTGAACTTTAAACAGCTAGTCGACTTAAAACTTGTTTCGAATGATCACGGATACCAGTAGGCTAGTCAGCGCAAATCACATGAGACGGAAAATGTGTCTAGAAAAGGTGAGCACTAGTGGCCGCTCGGATTTAGCGGTATAAAGTGTGCCACTACTTGGGTGAGTTGTCAGCGCAATGACATCAGTTATGGAAGCTTGGCAGTGAGATCCGCAAGCACGACGTCTAGCAGTCACCCCTTCACTTTCCGCATACAAACAGGTTGTTGGTTAGCCAAATGCACGTAGTTTGACAGTGGGTTTACCAATTTAACATCAATTTCTCTGTTTTATATTTTGCGACAGTTGCATGGCTGTTGTACATTAATATCAACTACAGGTATACCGCTGTCGACGGTGACCAAATTAGAGGAGTCTACGTACGCACGTACGCACGATGGTATCGGTGTTTAGACAATGTGGAACAGGTGCATCGGATTCCAGTAAGTCATCTCGTCCATTCACAAACCCGCTATGAACTTGAACAGATGGAGATGCGGCTTGAGCCGACGCTCCCCGCAACATTGACCAAGGATATCCTCAAAGCAGAATATGGAAGAGTTTAAAAAAACGGGATAAAATACGGCTAAATCGAACAACTAGAAACGTTGCGAATGTAGGCACACTATGACTTCAACATTTGCTAGCGGCTGTTTTTGCGACGAAGAAGGTCACAATTTGGCAGACGACACCAACCCACAATACTCAACAGAGCAATTGACAGCCTTAGAACCGGTTGCCGAGTTTTTGCAATTTCACCCAACTGTGGGTAATCTGCTCAGCGCAGTAAACGCTCAGCCGGCATACGGAGGACGTGACCCGACCCTTGGAGATAGTGCATTCGGATTACTGGATCAACTGACCGCATATTCCGGATTTTCCAGATTATGCACTGGCGAACCATTGCGTTGGTTACACGACCATCCCATCTAACATGGGACAAGTGGAGGAGACAAGGATGGGCAAACACAAGCAGTCAGTTGATATTTGCGTCGTGAAAAGGTCACGTTCTCCATCCGTGGAGCAAAATAGGTTACACATAAGCACTTCAGGTCTTTCATTTCGACGACAGCTAGACGTTGCTTAGGGAAACAGCTCCAAGGGACATTACAATCGACCGATTGGAGGTAGTTTTTCGGCCTAAAAAGACCACACCACAGACTATCTAGTCCAAAGTAGTCTCCAATTAGACTGCCAAAAATTGAAACGAGATAGGAAGTGACCGTTTCCCACGCAAAGTTTCAACAGCCATTCATCGTTGTCTCTTCGACGAACACTGTAGGACAGCTAATCACTTAAGTTACGCTGCTTAAGTGTTTATACCTCCAGTCAGTGTTACTAGGTCCGTGTGATGTGCGATGTGGAAAAGGTTAGCGAGCTGATAACAATTAACATCGACTGCGTCTGGATTGAAATGTGAGAGCATATTCCGAAGCAAAAAGAAAAACGTTGGTTTGCATAGATGTCGCTTGGTGCTCTGAGCATATTTTTGAGTCTGGCAGCGCAAAGACGGTTGTTAACGAATATCTAGTCAAACACCTCCTTCTCTGCTTATGTGCTCAGGACAACCCCAACACTGGTTGGGTCAATGACTTGAGCCTCAGAACCTCCGTACAGATGAAGATAATGCGCACACTGTGAAGCACAAGATGCACAATGAAGGTGTGATACTTCACCAGTGTCCCGAAGCCAAGGTTTAGCAAATGAGAATCTCGTATATTTCTCTCATATCTAGCTTTCATCGCACCATCCAAGTGAAGACAAAATCGCTAAAGACGGTTTGCCGTGTTAAGTCTGAAAATAATGTGGGTGGAACAGTGGCTATGTTGATCCTTCGAAAAAATCGCGCAGCAAGCTTATTTGATTAATGAAAACGGTAGGCCTGTCGTTTTCATAAACGATATACACACAAACACACTCACGATCAGAACAAGTGGTCAGGGTGAATTAGCATTGGTAGCTGGCTTCAGAGTGATATGGTAAAAAAACATATGTTTGTCCAGGTTTCCAGCGTTTAAAAACAAGAATTATTTATCTACCACATGGCTAATATTTTTTGAATTACGTCTGTCAATTTTCACACCAACCCACTAAATCTTACTTATTTTTTGTTGACTGTACACTGGATTTCAAGTATCGTGCAAAGAACGGCCATCATTCGGGAACGAAATTATTATGAATGCAGTCTGGAAACAGCAGCGTTTCTGCTGGAAAGCAGGTACTTGTCGGCAATATTTCACGTCAGTTGATAAAATTACTACTTATACAGGTGTAAGAAAGAGAAAACCTGACAACTGACATTGTTTAATCCACATCCGCGCTTGTCAACACACTTTTACATAAGCCTGAAAGTATCCAAAAGTTTTTATATGAAAATTGATTGTTCGTGAATATCATGCCCCCCCCCAACCTCTCCATCTGACTAATCTTATGTCTTACACTATGCACGAATGCCCAAGAATACATGGCTAAATGGACATATATTTAACGTGGCACACGCGCCCCCTAAAATGTCTTTCCTTCCGGTGTTATATCGATGCTACGTTAACCCTCACAGATTCGACTGTCAACACAGTCGATATTTTAGATAAATTTTACTGCAAACATGCGTGGATAAATTTTCCAACAAGAACTGGAATCAAGTGACACAGCACATTTTTCTGGATATCCTCTTAAATAGAAGGACAGATGGAAGTTTGGAAGGTGTATTACAAGAATACCTGGTCAATCAGCTCCAACAACTTTTGCAATTTCACTGACTGGAAGCAAAAACGAAACTTAGTTAACTGTCTCCTGGTTAAAACTAGAAATATCTGCATAGCAGATGCGTTGAATCTCGGATGTGAGTTTGTAAATTGCACTTTAAACGAAAACGGCTGCTCAGATAACTTCGTGCTCGAAAATACGGAATTGTTCCAATCACCAGAAAGAGCCGAGTGGTTTGATGGATGGCTGTCTTCTATGAGGAATCTCTAATACGTTATCTAGACAGCCACTTTGAGACGGTGCAGCTCACTAGATTAGTTAAATCATAGGTTCTTGGTTAACCACACTAAATGTGATGGACAGAGTGTCTGCCCAGAAGCCAGTTAGTCGTTCGTTTGCGACTGTCTAACAAACTTTGTGGATAGTACAACTCAGTGCTTGCCCAACGAAATTAGGGAGCATTATGAAGCATGGATTGAGACAGGTCATAATAAATTATTCACATTTGTCACTGTAGATTATCTGACTAATAGCGATCACCAAGTTGACACGGATCAATCATTTTCTGTTTTCTATCGAACTTCGCCGGAAGGAATCAAATTTGTTTGCCAGCGAACGATGGCCACTACCGTGATCATCGTCGTTTTATTATGTAACCCAATCTTGCCTGGTCGGAAACGTTTGTGTTATCGGTCCGGCCACTGTTGTCATTGATTGACTAACTCGATTAATATGTAAATAGGTAGTATGCAGTTGGATTTCATAAACATGGATTTTGATCATTACCACGCTTTGTAGATTACCGTTTTTATTGGCATGTTATATAACTGAAGAAAGTACGATGAGTTTTCATCAGGAACGTGTTCACTATAACATGTTCCCCTCACCAGGAATATCGGTTCTTTGGAGTCCCGACGAATATAGCTCTTGGAAGTTTTTATCGAAATTGTTTGAGTACACATAAATTTACGCTTACAAGGTATATATATATATATTTAATGTATGATATACAAATTGCACGATGAGATGTTTTAGAACGACAAAGTAGCGAACAAGACTTGCTTTCTGTGTTGGATCATCAGGCTAATTACAACACAATAAATATGAAAACAGTAACTGGGGTGAGTCAGAAAAACGGTCAGTAGAGTTTATAGACGGCGTGTTTGGCATCAGCTACGCAATCACTGTTCCAAATCGTGGGCTTGATTGATTGTGGGCCAGGTTGGATTAAGTGTCCGTACGAACTTCTTCTGAGCATAGAGGTCAGGGTTGCGTAATCGGGTATTAATGGCCTCGGCTACGGTCAACATTCGGAATCTCACCATCTTTGATTGATTCCTTGGCACTCGTTGAACAATCTGAAAAGCGTCCGTCTTAACGACAGACTGATTAGAGTCAGTCAAATGAGCAACAATCGCGCTTGTAACGGATTTGTCCGTCTACCAAGCTCCCAACGCTCAAAGTTTCAATTTCTACGCCGAGTTTGATAATTACTGATTCGACGCTGTCTGTTACCACTCGCTGGTACTATCTCCCTTTTGTATGTGGTCATCTTTTCAACTGAACGGACCTCATCTCTTCAAGGAGTCACCTCATTTTATCAGTAGGTCTTTCGTCTACATTTTCGCACATACTTCGGCATCTATTTGTTTTAGTTATATTTTTTCTGGTGCTTTTTATTTTGAGTGATTAGAGCACTACAAAATTAGGAGTAAGTTTGTATTGACCAACCTAAATCTTTTCTCAATGTGATAACCACGGTATACCTGATCGACGAATTGAGCTAGCATTGCGACGGTGGATCTTCTGTCACCTTCCACGAGTGCTTTTTTTACCAGGTAAATAATAGCAGTCGTCCGTAGGGCATGGCAGTTTGGATTCACACAAAGAGTTAACTGCGTAGCATTTTCAGAGCATGTTTGGTAATGACGTGACAGGCTTCTCAGGTCCCCAGTTTAGGTACACACAAATCAACGAGCAGCGAGTATGGAACGACCAAAGTTCCATTCATTCCTTTTGTTTGTTTGGATCTCCGTTCAAACGAGATTATACAGTGAGTGTGCAAAACATTATCAACCCTTTCACGTTTGATATTGGAGTATTAAATTTGATTCATTTCTCCGCTATGTGATTGTAATCGTTTCACATAGTGCTAGTTTCTCACAGAAATATATCACATCTACAGTCGACATACAGTCAATTCCAGTATCGACTTAATCAAGGGTGTCTAGGATGTCCGAACTCAGTTAGTTATTTTCGATGTGCTGTCGTAAAATAGTTACAGTAGTGTGTGAGCAACGCAAAGCAATTTAGTAACCTGTTCATATTCTTTTGTTTTGTTACATGGGCAAGTTTTTTGAGCATCATGGAGTGAAGCGTTATATTTTCCGATCTGTTGGAAAATCGCGGAGATGAAAGACAGTCTTTGTGCGTGGCCGACATGCAGCGCGCTACGAAATGGAAACAACGGCAGTTGATCGTTCTTAGGGGGTGGTTCGATAATCATTCTGAAATAGGGAAAAACACAAACAACCATGAGCTGGAGGCCCGTAAAATTGTGAACACTTTTTCTACAATCGTAAGCGAAGATAGAGTCAACACGCCGCGTTACAACAGTTTCCAGAAAGAACACACACGGGAATAACCGAAAATTGTCCTGTGTTTGGAGAGGTTCCCCTGATGGCTCTGGTTCACTTTGTCAATTCTCGCGAAAATTCGGAAAGCCACAAGTGAAAAACCTCTGTGCATACTGAGATATTCTAGCCGAGATTATTTTCTCATCTCTCGTTTAATAGAGAATGTATAGAGTTTGTGCTACGAGTAGATTATCGTGACCAGTACTGCACTATTAAACTATATTGTATCGTGGTACAAACCTTCCAGGAGTATCCGTATCCGTTCTGTGTGCTAATTAAATCCGTTCTTCTCTGACATTTCACCATTGTGTTTTACACTCCCCTGGGCAACTGACTATTTCAATCAAACCATTTTATCTCCATACAAAGCAGACGTTATCGTCGAAAAATAATTCAGTCCCAACCAACGGCAGTCAGGTTCTGTAAGTGCTAGCTATCCTGAGGTGATTTGTAACATACTCCGTGGTTCCAAATTAGCTTTAAACCACTAACGAGTCTTTGTATATCGGTTCACATTTCAAAAAATAAGGCTACGTGGACCTGCTGGGCGCATGACGTCTGACATTTGGCAGGTTATTGCAATCAACTGTTAGTGAGGAAATGTCACACACACATTTCAGGTGACTCCGTTTCAAAATGTTGGGTTTATGAGTTCTATGGATCAAAGAACTTGGCAAATTTTGACTTTCCCCTAGATCGGTGTGGAATTTACCATAATTTCCACACTGAATAGCAAAGATTGCACCAAGAATTTTGGGGTAAAACTTGAGACAGGTTTATCTTCACTAAACTGGTGTTATTTGATCTGTCTGTCTCCTCCATCACCCTAGTACGGTACTGCTACCGAGGCCCATCAGTACTTATTGAGTCAATTTTACCAGAGGGAGAGTAATACTACATGTTATCGTATGGTGTTGGGATATCAGCGGCGTGGATCGATCCTGATAGGATATCACAACCTTTACATTCGAAAATAACATTATCTTAACCACAAAACAGCTTCATATATAAGTTACTGGAGACAGTAGTCTGATCGAATGGTAAAGGCGGCGAGTGAATAATTTATGCGCTGTCACGCCAGTGTGTGTACGTTGTTGTACAGGAGAATATGTAGGTCGTACGACGAGCATTATTAAACTGATCAAGGAACAACATCCCTGTTGGCTTGATACCGGGAAGTAAAACTTATCGTCATTATGACACTTTCATATGTGGTAGACTTGAATCAAAAATCTAATATGAATGATGCTTTATGCATTGTTTACAACGCCTTACTGCGTCAGCCGAAATCAATCCAAAATATCGCATTAGGTGCAACCGACTCGAGTGTCATTCGGTCATAAGATTTGGTTCTGTGTTACCAAAAAAAATTAACGCACAACTCGCGACTCCCGCCAACACGAAGAGATCATCCTTACCGTCATCAGTGACATCGTTGACATGAATCAACGACAAACTAAGTGTGAGAACATCAGATCATTCGGAACTGAGCGCTATGTGTTTAAAAATTTCATTTTTTGACCTGTGATCGATCAGTTCCCTCTTTTTTTGCTCCTTGTTGTTAGGCATATAATACTTTCACTATTGACCGACCAGACAAAATGTTACCTAAGACAGTCGTTTCCATCTCCTAGGACTCTGGAATACACCTGTGGATAAACCCTCCACGTTGTGTTAAACTGGTCTCAAGTCACATAAAACTGACAAAAATAGATGCACACCAACCAATTTTACGTTGAACAAGCCACATATTGAAAGACAATCTCACCTTGTAAGATATCCACACCAATATTAGTACGAATGAAATAAAAATGTATGGGTGTCGTGGTTAGCGTGTTACTGGTGAATAGGTTGAGAATAACATAATGTTACAAGCAGGTTGTAATACTCCGCGTTTCCCATGAGAGTTCTGTTCTTTTGTTAGCGTGACTTTGATTACAACACTCCTGAGGAATGTCCCCCGAGGGGGTAGAAACGTAGAGTATTACAACCTGCTCGTAACGTTCTATTATTCTCAATCGGTTTACCAGCAACCTCACTTTGTTGACATAATTTACTAATTTCCCTCATCATAATTAAAGCTCACTAGCTTGTCTGTTGGTGTTCTTAAAACTCATTAATTCTCAAAAGAAAACTAATTAGTTTCCATGTTTTTTTCTGTCAAATTTTGCAAATGGTACATCAATTTTACTTTGTAACATGACTGACGCACTTCTTCCAGTGTCTCCCAACTTCCGCAGTGAGAGCTAGTTGTCACATCACTTGAGGGTAGACATGCCGTCTTTCTGTGAAACAGGCCACTATTATCCCGTTTCCTCCAGCAGATTATAACTTAACTTTGTTCTTTGTAATTTTTTACATCAGCTGCATTGATGGCTGTCTGAAAATCGTTCACATTGCTCCTCTGACAGTTGAGATTTTTTTCTAAAGTGCAATCATTCCGCTCCACGGAAGCCCACATTTGTATCGAACGTTTGGCCAACCACTGTGTTTCAAGAGAGTTTACAATAGCTCTGGCTGTAACTGGTTCAACTGCCACAGTTAATTCATTAAAAAACCTGACTGCGACATTTACGGTTTGAAAAAAATTCATTTTACGAGACAGTTTTCCTCCAGTTGTGATTGACTAACTTATCAGAGGTTGACAGAGGATAATGTGCTAGGGAACCAATTTAGGGTAGCTACAAATCTGACGACTTCAATTGCAGCTTTATAAACGCATTTATTTCAACGCTTTTTGAATGGGATGTATCAGGTGATGCTATCGTCACATGTAAGCTAGATTTACCTAGCAAAGTAGATAGAAACTGCCCTCATTTAAGTCTAGGGAGGAGACAGAGGTTCACAAGCATTGTGCTCCCTGACGCCTAATCCAATCACTGGACAAGAAACGTTACTGAGGAATCTAAACGAGTTTGGCATAATCAGCTCTTCAAACACATGGAAATGCGACAGCTGCGATCGGTTTTGGGTGACGTTCAACTTGAAATTAATCAAATCCCCTGTTACTCATGTGAAATCCAAAATAGTTTATAACAAGTGCCGCACTAATCTATCACCCCCGGGCATTACCACGTTTAGACTGTCTGAACTAACAAGAACAATGAAGTACGTGCACCATGAGTGAAAAAGGAATCACTCATCCTATCAGCCTATCCGTTTCGTCTAATTATATTCATACCAGCGACAATATTTTGTGGACAGAACGCCTTTTGTGAACAGAAAAGTTGAGACCAGCAGTCCTGTCACAAAACGTGGGTTTTAGCCTGTCGATCAGATTTAAATCACACTTACCATTGCGGCTAACGGTGTAAGTCCTAATGTCCTCTTTGAGGACCTGAGAGAGATTGGAATGTGGCGGTTGCAGTGGCTAGCCTTAGCTATCTGTACCTAAACGGACATGAGCACAGGAGGGTACCTTATCATGCACGTGCACAGTTGACGATCGTTCGCTAGGCTGTCTCACGCGTAGTTTTCGCATGTGGTGCGCCAAATGAGCTGTATAGACTACCAAAGTCTTACGGTGGTGAGGGTGCAGGTGAGACGAGCTCACCTGGAAACCCAAATGTGCTTTAAAAAACTAGTTCCAATGCAGCAGCACTTAACTTATCCTTAGCTGTACTCCGTATGCTTAAAAGAACTAGCGAGGGTGCTCCTTTTCATCAAAATTGGCGTGCGTACTAACAAAGACTTTTAGCTGACGTTGAGGACGTCCAACCGTCCTATTTTCTACCAGATGGCAAGCAGTAATGCTGTTATGCCTGCAACCCAGAGTACTCAGCAGAATCTCGAAATGTCTTTCGAAACGGGATTTACGATCTATGACCACAATTGATGGACAACCAAATTGTACCACTCAACATTCTAGGACAGCAGAAGCTTTCAGGTGGCGACAAGGCTGCAGACCATTTTGTGAAATGGTTAACACAGGTCAACAAATAAATCCAGTCATTTGAGGACGGTAACGGGCCCACCAGATCTTCTCTAGAAGTAACGGACCTACCAGATAAAAGTATATGTGGTGAAAAAGTATTTTCGACAAGGAGCTAGTTTCGAGGAAGCATTTTTTGGCCGTGGACTTTAAAACATTGGTAGTGTAGACAAAAGCGTTTCCAAGAAAAGATATCATGATTAGTTTCATGTCAAACCCATGTTTGGCGGCTCGTTGGACGGAACCCTCAAGTGAGATTTGTTGTGTAGTGTATCAAACAGTGTTTGGTGGAAAGCACCGTACATCACATGGCGCGCTGTGTCCCAGAAAGTGCCACAGATGACTGTTCTTTCCGACGATGTCAGGGGTGCGGGGTGAATTATAAGAGAGCACCTTTTAAGAAAATGCCTGATCTCCGGACCAGTTATCTGTGCGAAAGCCATGGTTGTTAAATCATTACCACTGTCAAGACGTATGCCAGGACGTCCGTGACTGTGTTTCTGTTGTCTGAAGTGTCTTATGTCAGTGGTGAACTGACTGATGAAGTCCCAGTATCCAGCTTTCGTCGGAGAAAGTCCGCCGGATGAAATATTCGAAAATTATGTTAATGGTTTGTTATTGGTTTAAATGGTGAAGATCTCGCTCCATCTAATGGTTGAAGTGAGGGGTGCTTGGGTAGATCGCAACTAACTCTCTACCAAACATGCTTCGTAGGTTACATGCATTTGGTTAAGGAGGTTGAAGGATGCTAATGATAGACAACAAACTTTTCTAATGCAACGCCGATAGTTATGTCAGAGGCGCCAGGCACAGCTGACAGCAGGACGTTCGGTCACAGTGAGCAAGAAGAGTTAATTCATCCCTGAGTTCATGAAACGCAGTATATGCAATTGCTTGGGACCGGAATGTGAGAACATTTCCACGTGGAGGATCGACCAACGGCCCCATTTTTGCTCTCACTGGTGTATCACACGTATGTTGTTCTACACCATACGACTAAAACCGTGGTTTTCGAAGGGATTTTGTCCGGGGTATTCAGAGAATTCTTTAGCTTTGTCCGTCGGTGCGACGTATTCAGAGGTCTATTGACCCAGCACCTGACATTTTGGAATCAAATGTAACGTTGAGACTGAAGAACTGTCGGAAGGGCCTAGTATTTCGAGTTCAAACATGCTCAAACTTTGCTCCCGTGAGGTTTGGTTTTAATGGGGCCAGGTTGAAGTGGAAAGTCTTGCGGTGCGATGTTAGGGGCAACTGGAGGATTTTTATCCGGTGCGCGAAAGAGTTATGGGACCTGTATGGGGAGATCCACGAATTGATGATGAGTTTCCGGTTGGGCAAATATGAGTGTTATAGCCACTACTTTGGGATGTATGCCGATATGTCATGTCAACCAGGTTCCAGTCCACTTCAAGTGGATTATATAATATATATATATATATATATAATATATTATATAATGCTGGAATCGATTATCGTGAAGTGTCTCATATCAGTCAGGGGGTCAAAAATCTTGGAGGAAATCGGTTACGTTTACAAGTTACAAATGCTCTACAGTTAGTGTTTGTCCTTGATGTGTATCGTCCAGATGACATTAACACGTTGACCTTTTGAACGGCAGAAGAGAATTCTGTTTAAACTGAAGCGCAAAGCTGCGTTTTCCGTCCTGAAAGTTTCGATGCTTGTTTGATTAAGAGCTGGGGTACCTGAATTGTCACGACACTGAGCGCTTTGTATTGGATATGACAATGAATATGGTGTGCTGAACAGCGCAGGAGAACGGTTCACAAATTGATCGACACATTGGTCTGCCTAAAGTCGAGTTTGTGAGTGAGAAACAAAATCACTAGGTTGCGCTGCCTCCAGAACATTCTGTAGACAGGTGTCCTAGTGGAAGGATGTGTAAATAAACGAGTTTTCATAAAGTTGTTACAACTGTATGAAAAGGTCGTTTCACTTCTATCTCCAACCTTTAGTTGCTGAAAGCGTTGTCGTAGTCAAGTCTTTTCAGGAGTGTGTCCCGATCCATCATTGTCTTCTTGAGGTTTCATAATTATTGAATACGGTTAGCTGTAAGCGGGCGAAATCTACGGAATTTTATCTGGTTATTCAGAGTGCTGTTGTTAAAAAATGTCGCCCGGAGCCGAGGATCCAATTCCAAAAACGCAGAGACCTACAGATCGGCATTAATTACCGAGGGGCTAAAACTTGATTTCAGATACTTGGTAAATATTACAATACCACGAACTGTTAAAATCTTATGGGTATACCTAAATAATTGCATCTCGAACATGTGCTTGAAGAGGGAAAACCTTATGCATATGCGATTACAAAGAAAAACAATATACACAGGTTCACGAACACATCGAAACGGAAGTGACAAGTTGTACGGAAAGGTTCAAAAGTAATTTACTTATCGTTATTTGGATCAGTCCAAACAAAATAATACCTTATCTGCCTCCCAGTGCCGAAATACGTACCCCCAACATGAACGAAGATTCAGCATGTTGGGCCCGTGTAGTGTTATCGACCGTGGAGTATACAGTGCAAAAAAAACTACTTGAGTTAGCGAAGCACACGGTAAGTTAAGGTTTCAACTCCGGAGCAGAAACCACAAACTAACCGTTGTACTGAAACAAAGATAAATTGCTAATGAGTAGTAGGGGATTTCGATTTTCATATAGATTGAACATCACCCACAATTGATCACACTTGTCGCATTCCCATAGACTTTCCAGTCGGCCCATTTCGAAAAGAAGCACTAGACTCGAGTTTTGCTCTCATTGGAGCTCGTCAGTAGTGCATATCATCGCCACTGTCGGGACTTGAACCACGGACATGCTGTTCATGAGGCAACCGTGTTTACCACTGCGTCATTGCCCTCACGTTAGGGACGACCGAATTATCATATGTGAACGCTCAACCACTTTCGCTTGTGAGTAATGATCAGGTTGCCCGATCGTCTCGAAATGGAGACACAGTTACTGTCTGTCAATAATAGATTGAAAAACAAAGTATCAAAGTGTGAAATGAAGTGGGATTACCGAAAGTATCACTTATTGCAGTCCCTAAACAAAAACTAATTTTGCTTCTGAAGTCTTGTGGACACAGTCAGCAGTGGTCCGTGAAAGTGCCTAGTTGTCATACACAGAGGTTACGCAGGCTGTTTTCTAGTCTTATAAAACACCGTTTTGTAGACCGCACCGAAATACACGATGAAAAACGCGATTTTCCAAATATTGAATTATTTTCCTATCTTTCGGTTACCTTAGTTGAACAACATCTCGTGAACCATTACAATAAGTGAACTGTATTATACTAAAATCAGTTGAGTAAATTGAATAAAATATCTGAAGGCTAAATACAATTGTGCTGCTCAATATGACACTGATTCCCACGAGATACAAATGATATTTCGGTCAGTACAAATGTCCATAGTGTGAACTTTATATTATGCCTAAGGTTATTCGCCAGTAGTAATTTGGTGATTCCCTTGAGACAAATGTTCTTTGAAGCATCTGTCATAGAATAAGTTGACCGTATCCTGTGGATATTTGAGATAATAGACGATGGTCGGTATTTATCAAACAAAGTCTATCTATCAGCTGCTCGAGACTGTTTCCAATAGTGTGTTTTTAGACGAACTTGTATAAAACATGCTTTGCATTTCTGTTCATAATATGTTATGAATTCTGATATGATAACTCAAATATTCTTCCATAAAAAAACTAATGTTAACACCAAATTGGAAAGATATATTATTACAGAACGACCTACATGTGACAATCCATTCAACTGCCGGAAACTGTGGAACGCAGGGGAGAAGGAGGAGGTAAACTTGTTCACTTTTTTCTTACAATCTAATAGTTACACAAAAGTTCACACAAAGGCACAGTACACAAAAAGCACCATCAAAATAAGTGATCACCGTAAAAAAAGAAGGTCTACGCAGAGCTACCCATTGAAGATGATTACGTCATACAGTAAACCACACAACAATTAAGAAGTTCAATTAAAGGAACATTTACTGGTGAGTAGTAGGGGATTTGGTTTATTTCAAGTTGAACATCACCCACAATTGATCACACCTGTCGCATTCCCATAGACTTTCCA
>LUCH01000085.1:165526-235481 GCA_013368495.1 Paragonimus heterotremus | reverse complement strand
ATCGGGCAACCTGATCATTACTCACAAGCGAAAGTGGTTGAGTGTTCACATATGATAATTCGGTCGTGCTTAACGTGAGGTCAAAGGCGCAGTGGTAAACACGGTTGCCTCATGAACAGCATGTCCGTGGTTCAAGTTCCGGCAGTGACGATGATATGTACGACTGACGAGCTCTAAACGAACATTTATTGAGGTTGAACTCTATGTGATCTACCGGTGCCTTCATTCGAAGGAGACTTGCCTATCCGTGTCATGTCATATTGTGTTTACCAGTTTACATGTAACTGCAAAGAGGGTTGCATAGACAGAGCCGGAAAATGCTTGATCTCCGTATTGAAACAACATTTACTTAAGTATGTATAAAAGTACATGTTACCCAAGAACCACGATGTTGTTGAGACACATAAACAGCCAGTTTCATCAGTAACCTAACACATCCTGATCACTGATCAGGTTATCGCTCCATATTGTGCATTCAGGACCCAGTTCCATCATTCAAAACTACAATGCCAGCAGTCAAAAGTAATCTTCTCAGGCCAGATCTATTTGTTCCGTAACAACTGTTCGTGAACCTGACTCTTCTCTGTCCTTATTGATTTATTTTAAGCTGCTGTTTGATTATCCAACTCTTCAGCTGTCTGTTATAAAAACCGATTCAAGTTATTGTAATATACGGTACTGACAAATTAGTACGACATGTCCACATCTACCAGTTGACGCGTTTGAAATTTTGTGTTCTAATTTCTGAAAAGAACTAACCGTTTCAGATTTCACACACATTTTACTTAAGCTGTTTCTAATAATGTCCACACCGTTAAGATGAGGCGAAACATGGACGTGTTAGAAGATGTATCATCCCTTAGCCTAATAAAGTTGTTCGGAAGTGAGTGATTAAGTTTTAAGTTATGTAATTAGATTGTATAATCCTTTAAACCGAGCATTACGGTGCAGATATATTTATTTTACGAAGTGTTACTTATCAGTTTATTACAAATTAATCACATATACCGCTTAAATAAAAAATGTTTTAAACGAAGTAGGCCATTTGCAAGAGGAACCGAAAAAATAAGTCTCGTTTACTTGTTGAGAAGCAGAGTCGTTTCAGAGCGGTATATGTTCACGTGGTCAAAATGGTTGAGTTTGGTTTAATTGACAATTCGATGAGACAACTGATTGCGTTCGCTCGATAATCATTTATCCGATTATGCCTTGCTATCGATTACTCTGGATTGCGTTGATTTTATCAACTAAACTGTTGATCTTTCTCATCACATTTATTAGGCAATTAGGTTTGTGACTTCATTGTTACGACTTCGGGCAACAATGCTGGCTTATCAGTGATGATGTAAATTCGGGAGTTATATTGACTGGTTTTGTAGCGAAATAGCTGATATCAACTACGGACGAAACTGCCGGATTAGATTTTAAAGTATTTGGAACTGAACCACCTTCTACAGTTGTTAGACGTATTTGATAAAAAGTTGCAGTTCGTTTTATTCTATTTTGGGTATGATGAGTTTAACGCTTGTTAGCTCCTGAGCATAGTTGTTTGGAAACACAATAGTCACCCGATGTACACCTTCAAACGATCACACTTGTTGGGGCTGGTTTTAAGGATTATCTCCGTTGATAAAATTCACACCTAAGGGTAGGTCTGTAAGATTGCTAGCAAAATAATGTTGAGTCTTAAGTAACTTATTTATCAGCTGACCAGAGGAGACTTAGTAGAAAGCAAGTGATTTAGCCGGATTAACACTAGTCAATATCACCTTCCTCTACTGCGTTGTAATTTTAGCTGCCTAAGGAAACGATTGGGATGTGGTTCTATCCGCTACCTTGAAGTTATGATCAAACTTGTGAACTGCATCGTTCCGGAGGGTTATCCTCATGAACGGCTGTTTGGGTGCTACCAAAGACATGTTCTAAGATGTCTTTGTTGACTTCCTGAAGCAAACTAGCCATGCTGATTTCACTATATAAAGGAACGATTCCAATGCCAGGCTTGGTCATCTTTTTTCGGAGAAGAAGCGGTCTGTGGGTGTATTTGATGTATAGGCATAACGTATTGACAGCGGCGAAAGACTGTTACACCCGTGCGTATCTCACAATCTTTATATTTTACAGGAAAAGACACTTTGTTACATACACACCCTCCTGTTGTTCTCAGTCGTTGACATAACTATATCACCTTATTAATCAGTTACAGGTGGCACCACCCTGTTAAAGACTGTCGTGCATTTCGGTGAAACTATTTGAACTCGGACTATGCTGTTGTGTGTGTCCATTTTGTTTTCTTAGTTGCTCAGAGACCATGCATTCGTCAGTGCAAAACATTTCGCTGGCATTCAGGCGATGACAGACTAGAGAACGATCATCAAGAAGCATTAGTGCAGAAATTGTCCGATTGTATTTAGGTGTGAGAAAACCTAACGAACACTAGGAATAATTTGCGGCGGCCAGGAAGGCATGCTGCAAAGAGATGTGTTATGAAGGGAGAATGCGATTGCGACATCTGTGGATTCCACTTAAGTCAGAAAACTTTATGAACTAGCATCGCTGGATTCGGTTTGTTACTGAATAAGCTGACGACTGTGGGAAATTTAAACACAGGTTTATCAGTAGTTTGGGCAAACTGGGTGAACACCACTTTGTCGAACAGCTGAAGAAGACTGGAGAACCCCTTTTACCGGAGAATAGCAGAAATCTATTTTCCATGATCCATGGATGTAATGGCAGTCAAATTGGTGTAAGTGAGGCCATATGGTAAAGTGATGATTAACTCATCACATGCCAATCGCGCCGACTTGACAAGTGGACCGAAACCTCGGAGAAACAATTCAACTGGTCTCAGCCAGACCATGTGGACGACGGGACCCGAATGATTGCGTTTCAGACGGTCCTCATGCGGAGGCAGAAGTGACTCTTTAACCTAGGTTACTGGAGCGTAACAAGACTCCCACACCAAATCTTCTCTCTGTATCACTCTTCAGAGGTGGTGGGGATATGCTGATATAAGAGCTGGCGAAACTCTATAGGACGATTTGTGAAAACTAAAGAGGTATCTCCTGACTTATGCTTAACAACATTAATTTTCATTTTAAAGGGGAGCTGAAGTATAGGTGAAAATCACAGAGACATTAGACCAGTGTCTAATGCGCGTAAGTTACTTTCTGATGCTATGTTATGTCGGCTCACCAGGAAGGCAGGTACATGGAAGTCAGGCAGGATTCCGGTCAGGCTGGGGGTACATTGATGACATCTTTGCTTTGCGATGGATTTTGAAGCATCGGAACTCTTATAGGTAGTTGTCGCTCGTGGTCATTTCAGACCTAAAGACTGCTTTTGAATTGGTTGCTCGTAGCGACCTCTAGAATTGCTTGTTTCACAGTGGAGGTTCCAGGAATAGGCATCAACCCACTGAGATCACCCTGTGTCCACTCGGCAAACAGAGTGGGGGTTCATGGATAACTGTCTGGAATGTTCATCAGTCTTAATGGTATTCATCCAGGGTGTTCGGCCCTGCCGTTCCTGTTCAATTTCGTCATGGATGACATTCTGGAAGGTGCGCTTGATAAATTAGGTTAACCTTTTTTTCCCGGTGCTAGATTGATCGATATGAAGTATGCGGACGATACTGCTTTACTTAACAGCTGTACCGAAGACGTGCAGACCGTGCTGAGCAAAGTGAATGACCTGGCTGGTTTATATGAAATGCACTTCGCATCTTCAAAGTGCTGTCTCAAGACTGAGGCATTCCTACTTCTGCTTTCTTTATTGAAGCCGTTCCGCTCAAGGTTGTAGACACCTCCACATACTTGGGCGCACTATCATGTTAGCCCGTAATATCGCTGACGAGATATCAGCAAGGACAGCAAAGGCATGAGTTTCCTTTGTCAATCGGGAAGATGTTCGGTTGTTTCTGACGGGAATGGTATGTAATGTATCAGCATTTTCTGTTTTAGTCTATGGTTCGAAATCTTGGCCTGTTCACAACGAATTTGTGAATTTGGTTTTTATTAACGTTTTATTCTTCTGGAATATTCCGTGTCACTGTTGATATAAGCGGCGGTCTGTGCCGGAGTACCTTCTGCCGAGACTTAGGGCCGTTGTTATGTAATATCGATATGAAATAGATACCGTTCTTAAAAACGCCAAAACGAATACGTCCAAGCGCGCACTGTGGCTGGAACAAGTTATTAGGTGTGCACGTACTACTAATAGGGAGTCTTCGTTCGAGGAACTGTAGGCGTTAGGCCTCTTTATCCAACTCACTCAAACGGTGAAAGGTTATGTACTAATATTTAGTGGTATTCTGCCGGATCACTTCGTTCACTTACATAGAACAGCCAATGCAATCAAAACTGTAGTACGGGTAACGTATAAATGTGGGGAAAATTATTTTGTCTAGGCGCTTATTAGTCCATAATGATGGTGAGCGCCGACGAATTTCAGCAGCCTCAGCGATGGCTATTGTACGATCCTAGACCCACCTCGCTTTGGCCCCATGGACCCCGCAGATCGGCTTGAGTGAATCGCATGCGATAAAGGATGAGGGACCAAAAACCCAGATGTGTAGGCTACATCATAAATTTTGCCTATATTGAGCTATCCTCCGCTGTCTAGCCAATAAGACCAAGATATTTGGGTTTAAGCGATGAAATAATGAATCAAATTAGGTGATTATGTTCATTCGATGATCAGTCAGATGAACGAGTTCAACTGTCTATAACACGGCGTTGGATTATTTCTTATCAGCTGAGTACCTGCCAAGTTTCAGTAGATTGATTAACCAGGTTTGGTTACGGTTGCGCTTTTTGTTCCAAGTTTTATTTGGAGTTACTTAAGGCTATCCTTTAATTCTTCCCCGAATATTGCACTACATAGATTGTCTTTGAAAGCTTTCCATAACAATCCACAAGCGTATTAGATACGAAACGAAGGATTTCAACGCACCGCAAACAAACGCTACTGTGTTTGCGCAATTTGTCAATTACTTGTTTAGGTGCATCCGAAGTCCAGATTTGTTTTTGGTTGATTTTTAAGCAATCCCTTCTGTCAGACTGTTTATGAGCAATACATTTCCAGTGAACATCAGTATTGTCGGGAAATTCCAGTAAGCAATGTGTCAGTGCTCCTGATGGGAGTACCAGCTGTACTGAACACATTGTATTCCACAAGGCACAGTAAGATGGATGTACGGCTTGATTAAAATATCAACTATTTCCGTACTCGGAGTGGTTTCGTTGTACGGCAGTTGAAGCGCTGGTTTAAGTCCAGAATTTTCTCAGTTACCTCTCTTTCATGCTAGTAATTGAGTATATTAATTCCTCTGTAGATGCGAAAACAATTGCTCCGTAAATCCAAACAACCTGTGAAAGCAAGTCCAATTAGCATATTACCAAGTAAGCAAGAAATGTGTTTACGCCAGCGCTGGTGAAAGACACTCCTCGAATATGAAACATCGACACATCCAGAGCAATGAACGTATAGATCGCAGATAACAAATTTGGTATTGAGTTGTCAATCATAATTGCCCCAAATGCCTACGTCGCTCAAATTCTGAAGCTTGTCCAATATCTATTTATCGGTAGTAGACAACCGGTTTTATGTGTTCAAATGTAATCAGCTCTCAAAATTCTTAGCTGGCAGTATCAATGGCAATACTGATCGGTCTGTATCTTCATCCAGTTTATTTGAGATTCACCTTTTTCCATGTTAATCGCGAGTTTGCGACTTACGAGAATATGAGCCTTCAAGCATAACCATACATAAGTATAATTTTAACTTTCAAAACAGGCAAAACGTATGTATCACCAGAATCTCGAGGACGGTTCATTCCAATGTTCTATAGTTGTGATTAATGCAAACTGCAGCAGAGAACGCAGTCTAGTAATCACCGACATATATATAAACAGAAGTACTACAAGCAAGAAACAATGTCTACAAACGCTCTATCAGAGCCAATAGACCGTAAATAAAATTCTCAATAACAAGTTGAAGACTATGTGGTGCATTAAGAAGGAACGGTCCCGATAATATATCCGAACGAAAGAGTTGTTTAATACCTTTGGATGAATCAAGCCGAATGGAATAAACCGTTGACAATATGGGGTTGGGACGATTGGTATTTTTATTTCCAACATCTTAATCACTAGAGGTTTTTTTTACCACGGCAAGTTTTATATCAATTGATTACACGGATATGACTTGCTAGAAAAGAGTCAAATCAGTCATGTGGCTGTGATTAACTATTTATCTGCCAAACATCGTGTCCAGGAGCTGTCCTCTGTGTACGCGCGTGCACGCGTGTTTTTGAGAACGCTGGCGGCAATGACAGGAATAGTTTGTCTGATATGACCCCAGCCGCATCCATTGGGTTCATTCCGTGTCGCGCTGTCATGTTTCATCAAATGTATCTTTAGGCCTATCCGACCGGAGGAGAGGTTCATACCAACACTGCGGTTGACTCAGAAGTTCGGCGTGAATCCACTCAGTGTAAGACTTGAAACATTACGGCAGGATCCGGATGTTGTCATAATAAACCGTATGATCTTCAGCTAACGCGTGTAATGCTATTGCCGAGTCACGTTCCAGTGTATTAGAGCAAAACCTGCCTTTTTTGTTCCGCGATGCCAAACCTCAGCTGTTTCGATGTCTGACCAATGTATTCAGCTGGGCAGAGTGTGCAGTTTTTCTTAAGCATACAAATGGCACAACCGCCTGGTTGGATTGAGTCCTTCGCTTGCACCAGATGGTGTTGTAAGATGATGTCAAGAAGTAGGAATTTACCAATTTCCTAGTTCGCTAAAACTCTCCTGTTTGCTTTAGACACACCCACTCGATAGAATATTCCTACAGAAATGGTCCACGTGGTCCTATCTTCCTTGATTGATCGCAACACAGGTGTAGTTATCTGTTTAGCGATGAAAGGTTTTGGAAATCTGTTGTCTTCTACCACCGGATCGGTTCTGGTTCTTATCTGAAATTGTTGGTGGAAATCTCCCCCATACTTTTCCAATGCGCTAATGTACTTCGGTATGAAGATAAGTCTACACATGGAACTAGTTGTAAGATACTGATGTTCAAGGTCGACTAATTTTGCTTTGAACCACTACCAGTGGTCGTATGAAGTTTGAATCAGTTTTGCGAGTTGATCAAAAAGTAGTTCAAACTGAGCATGTGTTTCCATATTGTTGCTTTTTTCCAGGGCAGTTAGCAATCGTAATTCACACAAAAATTCCTCTAGTTGTAGGGTATTTCACTTAGAAGGAACAGTGCTTTCGATTAAGGGTCAGGAGCAGCATTACTTAGCAAATCGAGTTACATAATTTTACCTGTTCTGAATAATCGTTCCAAGTTCGTGAATGATGATAACCCTGATGCTGCCAGTGAGTTCGAATAAAGAGTATCGAGATAATTAAAACCCCTGCAACAAGTGAATTTAATCAACTCGGCAAGAGTGAAAGCCTTACAGCCCATAGTCTCTTGTTCACCTCAGCCTTACGGATTGCCGAAGTCTCACAAAGACAATATACTACCGCGACCTGATTTGTCGATGTTTAATTCACTTCAACACAAGCTACCAAAGTGGCTGGTTAGTAGAGTGGAACCATTGAAACAGTCAATGTGCAAATAGTCGCTGAAAAAGTATTTCCAGCTTGCTGAACGTTCTGAGAATATCAATTTTCATGAGAAACACAAGACTAACAGAGATGTCAGTTTGTTATCCACAAACGCATCCTTACATCAAACTGTTCAAACCATGCGTTATTACATCAGTTTGGATCGACTCGAATTACTCATTCCATCGCCAGATTTTGAGTGACTACTTCATTGTGTACTCTGAATGTGAAACTCTACCTCCACCACAAAGGTTATGGATAAGTTGACAGCGTAGCTATGGAAACTCTCCTGAGATCCAGCTCGACCCCGTTTACAAAATGCGGTGCGAGAAAGTATCTCTAAAACATTTGGACGATGTTTTAGTTATGAATGACAGTAAGGAACGTGCTAAAGAGGTTTTCAACACATTCAACGGACTAGGTGTTAACATTGCGTACAACTTTGAAGGTGAATGTAATGATTCCCTTTCGTTTGACATCCGCCTCACTGGAGCAATAGACGATTCCGTAAAATGATCAGTTTATTGTAATTGCACCCGGAACGGTCAATATTTACACTTCAGCAATTGCGTGATAAGGCAAAACGTCAATTGACAGAACTAGAAAGACTTACATTCGGGACACAAGCCAAAGTAAATTGCAACTAATTAATCGGGTTCTGTTGGTCAGTGGGTGCTGGCAGTGAATATCTCCAAGTTTTCTAAAGAAAAACCGCATGAGCAAACAGTGATGGTAGTGTCAAAGATGAAAACATTTTCACAACTCTCCTTCAAACGGGATTACGTTAGTACATCGCTCTAACAACAAATAAGGGCTACTGCACTGCAGATCTGAAGAGGTCGTGTTAACCTACACTACAAAACGGCTTTCAGTTCCTTCTGTAAAACCCCAGATGCCTCTGCTCTCCAGATTCCTTATCATTTCCCGATTTCCACGTCGTTGCCAGGTAGACCATATAGAAATGACGGAACAACAGTCAAAGTGTTGGATTTCAGGACACCTTTCAAATTAGTTGAGGAGGCGTGTGACGCAGGTGTAAGCTGACACTCATTTGTGCATACAGCAACGTCCACACAGATCCTAGGCGTCAGTGTTCACTCGTCATTTCCTGGAAAGCCATCACCAAGTAGATCCTCCGCAGACGTTCACAAAAGTTTACCTAGCCGACAGGTTCAGTTTTCCACCAATTGCTCAGACAGCTGGTCTAAGACGTCAATGTTCTCCCGTATGTGTGTAGAAAAATTAATTTGTTAGCTTAGCACTGTCATGGTAATGATGCCATTAACTGATTAGCGAATAACAGTGCTGTACATATCCCTTGTATATTTAGTTCCACATCTCTACTCTGCTTTCCGGCTATAATCTTCTGTTCAGTAATTTGGCAGACGATAAAATCGTCTACATTTACGTTTTTGATTACGCCACTAGAACTAGTTCCGGAAAAATGCTGTTTTATATTCTAATGACCAATTTTGTTCAGATGTTTCAAAAAGTTGTATCAATTTAGTGTTGAAAGTTGTTTATCCCAAGCAAATCAGCTACCTTATGTTTTCTAAAGGTTTCCTCGGTCACACCTTCAAAAAGACCAACCAGAATGTTAAACAAACCTATCGGGTACTTATACAGTAGAGTGGTCTTTGTTTGCCCTTGTTTTACCGCCTGATGTTCATTTTAATGGAGGTCATTATTTCTTATTTCTAGCCATAAATCCTTCAAGCTCCGACTAATTACTCGTGTGCTACTGAGGAGCAGGGTACATCTCGGTCAAGTTGACGTGATTGCCAAACTAACGATGCTCATGATGTATAAGGGTATGCCACTCATTGCTTACTAATTTTGGCTATATACAAATCGCGCACGCCTATACGCAACCTTCATTTGCTGACTAGTAACCACTCGCAGAATTTGTATGCTTATCGCGATTTTGGCATGATTGCCAACCTTATCATCTCGTGCATGTTCGAAATTATCTTTAACTTCTTACTTGTGTATCGCTGAATAAAACCATTTGAAAGCTCTCAGTGGTTTTCTCTTTAACCACTTAATTGGTTGGTATATCCCACATGTCTACAGGGAAACGTGCCCATCACACAACCCAGTCCGTAGTCCACTGACAGTAGGCTAATGAGTGAGCTGGTGTGCGGAGGATTTTGTGAGTGAGATTTAGGACAGTGACGCATTTATATTTGACCTTAGTTTGCTAGCCAATCTGAATTTGAGGTTCTTCCGAGCTTTACACAATTCTGGCGGTCTGTCTCCGAATACTCGCAATAGGTAACAAATGGTCTTTAAGACAAGGACTACCTACCCGTTTGTTTAGTTCCAGATGTGGGTGGAGCACGGAGAAGCACATCGTGGTAAAACGTGGCATCATTTTAATTAATTGCGCGTAAATATCAGCGGATGTTTTTTGTACTGATGAACGTCCTAACCACTTACCTGTAACCAGCTCACTGAAAGCATACGCTTGCAAAACGCGCATAACATTGACTGATTTATATTAAAAGTTCTCGGGTCCTTCAAATCAAAGCAATAGGTCACAAGAATAACACAAAATTGGTCAACACCCCAAATAAAATATGACATAATTCCAAGTTAAGGATCAGTGATCATGCGCCGTTGTTTTGGTGGTCGAATTACATCAAGCATGAGATGACCATTGCACAGAGTTTTTAGCAGTGGTAGTGTATGAGGCATAAAGAGACCTGTGGTAGTTCCTTCTACAAAATAATTGGACCAGTTGTAAGAAAATGGTCATTTATCCAAAAGTTAGAGGTTAGTTTGCCATCAGATGAAAATGATTCAATAAATGGTTTCGAATCGAAGATACCGTGGGCACATACATGCGAGTCGAACACAACTATTGGTGAATTTATGGAGAAGTACCAAAAATTTGAATGGAATACTTGTTTATTTTACGACATAACACAGCATATCAGGGTTGATAAACTTCTTTATATGTTTTACGAATGTTTATCGCGTGTTTTTCTCATTTGACCCAACGACACAAAAACCTGAGGTAATTTGAGCATTTACAATCAGAATGGGATATTTTCTATCCACGTTTTACTGAGACTTTGTTCTCAGCCTTGTGACTGGAAACATGTTAATTGGATTATCGGCACAGAATAACTGACAGCGTTTTACCGGATAGCGTTCTCGACAGTAATTTCATTGATTTTGGTATATGCTTCATGTCATCAGAGTTGCAATAGTTATTCAAAAATGTAGAATACTTACTAGATTGTTGAAAATGATTAAGAAACACATTTGGGTATAGTATACACTCTGAGTTATTTCAAAACATGCTGAATAATGTATGAAGGATGCACCAACTGTTCAGATCCCAACCACTCCTATTTTACCGGGATTATACGATTTTCTAAGTACTGAAAACACTATATACAATAAAATTGGAAACTAGCCTGATTTTATGGTTTTGAAAGCTACGAGAAAGAGACTTCTGAAAATTTTACATAATGACTGATATGCTGGAAGAAACTTACTTGAGCGAGAATTGACAAAATATTAGACTTTCGATGTGTGACGCTAAAGACTGACAAAACTGAATGAGGTGTCTGGGGTTGTGCAATGAATTTCGTACATAACAAACACAAACTCGCACATTAGCGCACAATACTTGTAATCGTCTAGTTATTTTAGTAAGGTTTTTCGATACATTAACATATCCAACATTATGTGACTTTTGTGAATCACTAGAAACTAGAAAACGATACCAATCAGTGCCAGAAGTAAGTTGCTACGTTGCGACAGACACTTACTGCAATGTTTGTGTTGAGGTGTTTGAGTCAAACATGGTTGGTGCAAGGCGAATGCAAAACTATGCACAAACGAGCAAATGATGACACTGACTATTTATCACAGAAGTTTAATACTGAGTGTTTTTTGGTTGGTAAAGTGGTACATTCATCTGAACACAGTAATAATCTCAGTGTATATTAGTTACGTAAACTGATTTACGAACGTTCGTTGTGAAGACCCGAAGAATATAACTCAGTAAATCACCACCGAACGAGACCGCTGTCTGGATGCCTTCCACTAGCTGAGGAACATCACTTGTGAGGAATACTTCGTTTTAAGTTCAACCCAGGCTGAACACTTCAGACAAGATGGTGGCTAGTCGAGATCATTGGGATCGACACTGTTGTTGTTTACGAAGTTAGTGAAATTACTATAGCGGGCAGTAAAAGTCGTAAAGAAGCTGTTTTCCTGAGAAATTATCACTTTCGTTTTCAACTCCGTTGCTTGGTTGTATGGTGCACTTTACGGGTGATGAGTGGAGTTCATACAATGCTGTTTTTAATGTCTAGATCTCATCTTACCCCTTTTTTATTCACAGTTAAAACCTATTCTTCTGAAGATCATCTGACAGTTAGGCCTCAGGGCACACAACTAATGTACAGCGGTTTTTGATAATAATGATGGTGATGATGAAGCAGAAACAGGCTCGACTACCCGATTGCGCAACTCTTGTTCCGTTTGACAAACAAGTTGATTTGGTGTCAACAATGAAGTCGGAAAATATATTTATACTTGTATGAACGTAATGTCATATGAACAGGGATATCCGAACAGACCAATATGGTGGAAGCCGGGTGGAATGTTCCATTGACTGCAGCTGTAATTTACTGTGAATGACTTTTATGTCACATCACAACTTCGAAGTTTCTCGAAGATGACGTGTAAACAAGACATACTGAGAAAAAATACAACGCCATAGCTCGATACAAAAGTCACGAAACTGAGAAGTGTCACACTCTGTTAAACGTTACCTGCACTGGAGCTGTACGTCTGCACATCACATTCAGCAATCATTTCGGTGATATTCGAAGTCAGAATGGCGAGGCTCATGGAGGACATGAACTGCGTCAGTTTTCAGTCAGTTTTTCACTAAGTTGCAAGTCGTACTTGCTTGCGGCTCAATGGAAAACCGTCGCTCCAACACACTTAGTAAGGCAAGTGTTTTTTCTTCGTTCACCTACCGTGTTTGATACCAGTTCGTTCGGAGCCATGCTTTGCTCTCTAGTCACTACGATGTTTTCAAATCCTTAACGCTTGCTGCCAACCGGTCAGCTGGCATCGGATGTGGACCATCATGGCGGAAGCACTGGCACAATGGTGCCAAGCCATTTACTCTGACATGCACATACACTCCTGCGTCGGCGAGCCCGGCGCCCTTTAGTGGGGTTTGCTGGCGCCGTTCTTTAGTTCGACTCCACTGGCGGGCTTGTTCTGTGTGGGTTATTTAGGTAAGCCTCCAGGATCAAAGGTTCATAGGTTGTGACAGGAGGGAGAATGATATTTATCTTTGCGTTCCAATCTCTATTTTGGTCAGTGCAACATTGTCTTGGACAAGATATAGGCGCAAACAGAAAATGGATGGGACCAAATTAAAGGTAAACTCAGTGAAGCTGCTGGTCGCAATCATTTCGGCAACAAACACTGAAATACATTGAAACTGTGAGACTTACCTAGTATGAAGGTTAGGAAACTTGTAGTACAGCTTGTCTCTCATGTATGGGTCGATCAAGTCCCTGTTTGAAAACTCCCAACCGATTCAGCCGTGACCACGGAGTCGAACAGTCTGTTCCAGTATGAACATAACTGCATAGCAGTTGTATCTGCAGAATAACTTGTCTGCTCCATTATTACTTTCAAGGGCTTACAAATTGAACGTTCACCTGCATTTAATGCGAAGAGATGTGCCAATTAACTACTCGGGGTATGGAGTATTTTGTAGGCAAGAATTAGATCTCACTGAAGATGGCTGTATTTCCTTGAGAACTGACTAAGTGCTGCCAGCATTTGCGGGTGGGGATTTTCCTGACGGTTCTAATTCCCCTAGTGGCCAACCTCAGAACACTTTCAATAAATATCATATCTCTCTCGAGGATGACAGGCGAGTATATTCGTTTCCACGTATAGGTAGTTTATGGAGGCGTTCCTAGCGGTAAACACTTCAGATTAGAAGGTTCCACAAATTCTTCCCAAGAGGTTCAGGGTTATTTGTGCCTTTTAAACCATGGCAACAAAGGGTGTTGTTAAACCCAAACTGTCTGTAACTATGGCTTCTAAGTCTCGTTCACATGTTGACGTTAGCGACTTTGTGTCGTCAGTGTAACAACGAGTATAATTTTGATGCCCAAAGTGCGCCACTTTATGCTTGTTGACATTAAACGGCACATTATTTTTCATGGACCACTAGCTTAGGCAGTTCAAATCTTTTTGTAGCGTCATCACAACTTGCGGGCACACTAAAACTCGCCTGAGCCTTGTGTCATCAATGTAGAACAACATGAAAGTTTTCGCCAAACCGGGTAGTTCATGAGTTAAAAGAATAACTAACAGTGGTCCCAAGACGGATGACTGCTGGGTGCTGAGAACCACTTTGACGGTTGTTCATTCACCTTGACCGTGAACCTACGTTCAGTCAGATAATCCTCTATCCACGTAAGTAAGCGCTCACCAAGTTTATTACTATTCAACTTCCCCCAGCAATAAGAAATGTTCAACTCACTCAAAGACTTTGGAGAAATCAAAATAAACCACGTCTGTGGCCAATCCCACTTCTGTAGCGTTAATCCAAACATCAGGAACAGTCAGCAGATTGTATGGGTATATTCCACGGAAGCTGTTGCTTCTTGAGGATAAGTTGCTGGTTTTCAACCTTGGTCTGAAAAGAGACATTTAGTAAGCTCCCCAATACTGAGAGAAACACTGCTGTTCACTAGCTTGGTAGGTCATTTCTGCGCCCAAATTTGAAGATAATTGTAACTGTAAACTCTTTCCAGGTCTTCGGTAAACTACCGGTTGACAAAGAGGGACTAGGGAGCGTTGTAAGCAGTCTAGCCATATCTGTGGAGTAGATTTTCAAGATGACAAGATATATCAAGTTTACGTTCGGTGATTTATTAGTTAACGTGTTCTCTGACACTGAAATTTGAGGTAATTCTATCAAGCCGCGGCATGTGCGATCAGAGGCCGTCGATGATTTCCAATTGTACACAATTGTGTACTGCTCACCTTGAGTGTAGACCGCATCTGTATCTGTTTCAGTAAAGCCACCAAAGATATGCAGTTGTAAAATGGCGACATTATTCCTTATGTATGCTCAAAATTCTTCTTGATAGCCACCTTGATATCCAAGTCGATCTTCTGTGGGAGCTGTCGTGTTACAATTACGTCATATGACATATTCAGCAAACGTAAGTTCAGTTTGTTCTGGCTGGTATTTATTCCAGGCTGAACGTTTCAATGTAATCACACATTTGGTTCTAATTCTTAAGCGGTTCGATTTTTCGCTAGATGGGGAACATTTTACTGAAACATGATTGTTAACGACATCGAGTAGTTTCTCAGCAATTCTACCAGGGATTACCTAGGCTGAGCGTGGTAAATGAGCCAAACCACTGGACCTTGCCAAGCTGTGTTCTGTCCTGCAAAACTTGTCTTTTGACAGGATTTTAGGCTTGAACTTTGAGGAACAATTTGTCTATCTCAGTACATATGTGACCATTACAACCAAAGAGAGCTGTGATGTTGACGTCACTTATCATTTCAACCTCGTTGGTAAGGTTGTAATCAAGACGTGCTGATGCTTGGCGAACCCACCACTTTGTACGATCTTCAGAATGCTGACAATGTCCAGCTTCCATTGTTGCCCGAAAGAAATCCCTACCAGGAGAAGACGTTGCGGTTTTGACTAAATGGTCGTGAAGTCCAGCTCCGGGTGATTAAAATCTCCCACTATCAATTTTATGCTTAACCTAGAGTTGGTCTGCTAAGCATGGCGTTGCCCAACGTCATGTTGGCGTCCATGTTTACAGTCGGCGATCTATAAATAACACCACTCACGCAAGTGAACCTCTGAGTGGCATCAACTACTTCCCAGATTGATTCCGGAAGATCCACTGGCACTATGTAACAAATGTTAAAGGTCCTTAGGTTCGATCCCGAATACCCTCTTTATTAATTTTCCTATAGCTGCCTCTCATGCCGAAGATAGAGAGTTAGCCATCTCACACTTTCTCTTTCCACCAGATCTCTGCGATTCTTTCTATAAATGGGTTTCATTGAGAACGGAGGTCATGCTGCTGTATATTTAGTTAAAGAGTGAAGCCGCGTTGGTGTAAAAGCGCTACCTGAGAGCAATTTCAATGTCTACATAATGTACAGTATGTAAAGATTCATCGAACGAAGAAGGCTGAGTTAGTGCGCGGTAGTGTATTTTGAGGCCGACATACTCGATTGTATTGGGTACTTTCGAACTGATGGAATGAACTTAGCACCTACATGAGGTTCACTTGTGGTAACAGTAAGAACAATAGCACTAGGTTTTGTGGTAGTATACACCTATCTCCCCTTAGATATGATGGTTCTTAATCTGACAGAATGGTATCTGATCCCAATGGGTAACTGTGAGTGAGCTGCGGGTCAGGTTGCATGCGCCTGCTTCATCACTTCTTCTGTTAAAAGTGTTACTGTCAGAAGTCGAGGCGTACTTATCGAAGGTAAGTACGCAGGTCGGATCAGACGATTCATGCCGCTGACTGTTACAGCAGACAGACTAATCGCCGATGCTAGAAATCGCCACTGGTCTAGAAGGCGCATTACTTGAATGACGACGTCAGCGTTTTCTGCAACAAGTGCACTGTGTAGAATAAGTCTTCAGCGTCTAGTTCACCAACTACTCGGGCTTAAGACGACTGCAGGCGCGTTTGTTCCGGTTGGGTTGTATCCTAGTTGAGTTCTTACTCCTGTTGTGGCTGGCTGGTTGCAGCAATATTGACTTTTCGATGTCAGCTACAGTGTGCAGAGTAATCGGCAGTGGACACCGCATGAGAGTGTACTTGGGTTTCCCGCTCTCTTAGTTTCTGCATTCTCTCTGGGGAAAACAAAACTCTTCAGAAAATTTTCAAAATTCCCTTCTGTCGTGCCCCACCCAATGTGTTAGCATTTCTGAACTACATTCCAGCAGATTGAACAAAATTATAGATCGATGCAAAACTGTGGGCGATTGTAGTTGCAATATTTTGGGTGTGCTGGTACTGGTATCTACGGCTTTTACATCATAGTGTTCGTCAAGGTGAATAGGTTGAAGTTTTCCTTGCTCCATTTTGTCTACTTTGACTAAGTGGATCTACCGTAGTTGCACGGACGTCTTAATTTTTGAGTAGTTTGTTTGTGAACCTTTGCATGATTAGTTATGGTTTACAGAGTGAGGTATCATTCTGGCCAGCAAAATGATGTTTGAAGTCGGCAGGCCTATTAGATAGTGTCACGGTCATTATCATCATCATCATACCAGCCATGAGCCTGACCAAAATGTACTGTGACTCGGGCAGCCGCTCACCTCAACAGTGACACGGAATATCCTGGAAGAAAACGCTACTAAGAAATGTGTAAATTATTAAAAGAAGACTAAGCTGAAGAACTAGAAATGGTATGGATACAGGTACGCTAGTGACTGCGACACACCGCCTTCTCGGATAACGTGTCTAACCAGCGGTCTGAGTGATCACGAGGACCCCATCCGGGCAGGCGAGACCAACCCACTTTGTCCAATGGAGCAGTCAGGGTGTTCATATTTCTTGAACACGTTGTTGCTTGACCACCACACGGTTTTACCCAATTGTTGGTGGTCTCAGTATATAATGCTGGGTACGGTAAACGATTAGCTGGCATACGAAGTACATGACCTAACCATCGCAAACTATGCAGCGTGAGTAGTTGACGGATTGATCGCGCATCCGTGCGTTCCGGAATATGCGTCGACAAACTGTCGCATTGCTCACGTGATTAGTTCACTTAATATGGGCCAATTGGCGGAGGTAACGATGATCAAACAAACTTATTGATATCTTCCTTGTGAACAGGCCACGTTTCCGAACCATACAGCAAAACTGAACGTACACAAGCATTACAGTCCTCATTTTAGCGACAACTGAACGTATTTTTGACGCCACAGAAGACGCAGTTTGGCAAAGGCAACGCGTGCCTTTGCTATCCTCGCTGATATCTCATCAGCAATATTACAGGCTGACGAGATAGTGCTACCCAAGTATGTGAAACTGTCCACAGTTTCAAGCGAATTACCTGCAATGAAGAAAGTAGGAGTGGAGATGCCCCAGTCTTGAAGCAACATTTTGCGCTTTGAAGGTGCAAAGCGCATTCCATACAAACCAGCTCAATCGCCCAACC
Source organism: Paragonimus heterotremus (assembly GCA_013368495.1). NCBI lineage: Eukaryota > Metazoa > Platyhelminthes > Trematoda > Plagiorchiida > Troglotrematidae > Paragonimus > Paragonimus heterotremus. Next base: position 217,638 of record LUCH01000085.1, on the reverse strand, counting down.
TGTCCAGCATGGTCTGCACGTTTTCGGCGGAAGGGCTAAGTAAGGCAATGTCGTCTGCATACTCCAGATTGGTCAATCTAACGCCAGGAAGAAGCTCAACACCAGGTTCACTGGACTGCTCGAGCGCACCCTCCAGAATATCGTCTATGACAAAAGTGAACAGGAAGGGGAAAATCGGACACCCCTGACGAACACCACTAGAAGTGATGAACACCTGAGACAGTTGTCCACAAACTCTCACCCTGCTTGCAGAGTGGCCATACAGTGATCTCAACAGATTCACGTAGTAACCTGAGTGGTATTCCATCTTGGTGTAACTTAGGCAGACAGTGTAGCAGTGGAATGCGAAATCCTCTCAGACGAATACGATCAAATATATGAAACCTAATGGATTTAGCCTATCTCATTCTGAGTAGGATGCTTGACAGTCTCTTTCTGATTGCCAACGTCTTAACGTTACCTGGCTCTTCGTTGTGGAATTTGTTCTGTCTGATAACGGGTTTATCACTTTAGCGAGCACTTTAGCTTTACCAAGTAAAACAACTTCTTCTCCGTTATCAGAGTTTGATATCATAAAATAATTGTAATTTTTTAAAACACTAGGCTTCTCCAAGTAGGACTGATAGTTCAAATAATTATAATAAGCTTTTATGAAGTTAGATTTGAACTTAAAATATTAACCAATCAGGGGGTGTGTTTAGGTAGTGGCTAATCTGGCTCTTGACGTGTTCCCAAGTTTGTCTCTGCCGTGGGGTTTACAGTGTCAGTTGAGTGGCCGTGCGATGACCAACCACTGGGATGGCGATCGGTAATGGATCAGTAGAACGTGTCTGTGCACAACAAAATCTTTGTGGATTTTTGTGCTTTGTAGATCGCAGGATTCCCCGTGTCATACTTGTTACTGGGGTTAATTGTGCGCTCACAGAACGCCTTATGTATGGTTAGAAGAGTAAAGTCATTTTTGGAAAGAGACTGTCACACACTTTCATGTGGCGCACACGCGAACTGAACAGCGGGGAGGTACTGCGGAGTTGTAGCTCCAAAACAGCGCGAAATATCCGTGAAGTATAGATATTGTTAGACAGCGATTCGAAAATGTGGTCAGACACATCCTGATTGCAGAAGGAAGTTGTAACAAAGAGAAAACAGTTGCACTATCAGAGCGCTGAAATACGCATCTGTTCATCATCAACTTACCTGAGTGGTCATTTGAAATTCTGGTAATACGGTTTGGGATCTAGCTTTAACCGTTTGATTCCTGTGAAGCGGTCTGTGATATACGACTCCGTAGAATGCTTAAGTGAATCTACCTGAGGACTTGTATCAGACAGTACAAATTGAAAATCAACCGTAGCGGGTGGCTCTTACCAACTGCAGTGAGTTTTACTGATGCCTTCTGTTTGGGCGCTTGACAGTGCATTTAGTGGAAACTTTAAGTAGTTCACAGTTCAGGCCACTGGTTTTATGGAGATTGTCACTCTTCATCAAACTGGGGCGCAAAATATCGTATCCCACTTGATTTTGGTTGAACTACTCAATGTATTTTCCGGGTGTTCTAAGTCTCAGTTTATCTGCTCGTTTGTAGACTTAATGGTTAGGTTAAAGTTAACAATGTTTATAACTTGCATGCTGCAGCACGTTAACAAACTGCTATCTTTATTCAGTTGAAAAGATCAGAACAGAAGGATACTTGCGTTTAAACAGTGGAGTACCTTCACTTTTACAAAGACATTTTTAACCCACTTGCCTCTGTGTCGAAATGTAGAGCAACTCTAAAAATGTAGAAACATTACGTAGTATCATATCGATGGCTGCTCTGTAACAAAAATGATGCAGAATATCTTCAGAGTTACTGACGAATACTGCGGGATATCTATCAAATGTCACTCATAACTTGTAAACTTTTCAATCACACAGACTTTTTAACTGGTTCCTTTTAACAAACAGTAACGAATTGATCTTTACTTAGGTTACAGCTCGTCATTAGGTTGTATGCTGTCGTGGCTGAGGACAGAACTTGGGCTACGACTGCGTGATGAACAGTGACTTTCAATTTACATCAGCGAAATCCTACATTACTTGTTGGTAATCAAAACATAGCTTATTTATTCAAACAGTTTTTGTAACTTCAACTTGACGAGATATCGCCATCCTTAGTTTACTGACTGGAGCTAACAAGACACTTGACATGTCATCTTTCGAAATGAACAGACCATCTGACCATTGCTCATGAGCTAAGATGAGGCGGTATTTGATGTGAAAATTCGATCTTGTCTAATGTGAGGCCATCGGCTAAGTGGTAATCACGGTTGCCTCATGAAAACTTGGTCTGTGTTCAATTTTCATTTGTGGTAAGGTTATGCTTCGTAAACAAGTCCTGCAAACAACGAAGATAATGTATAGCGAATCGTTTTAAAAAGCCTAAATAAAGTGTTCTTGTGAATCCTACTGTTGTTGGCAGCCACGAGTAGTGTGTAACATAGCAACAAAACCATCTGTTGCCGATCAGATATTAAGAAAAAATTACATTTTTCTAGTGTTCTTACTGAATACATTGTTAGCAAAAACTTGAAAAATACAACTACTCGATGTTTGAGTTTAATTGTATTTTAATATCGTTTTTCGCAAAAAATAAAGTTTTTCATGTTACACGATTATGAACCATGTATACTCATACAGAAAACGGTATTTTGTCTCACTTGCTTTCTACTTATTATTGTGATTCTCACAGCTTACAGAACTGCTTGCAATGCTTATGCTTGAGTAACTTGCTGTTGAAGCATTTTACATTCGAATTCAAAAATTCAAAGCACACTTCATGTTGCTGTCAAGTTGAAACTCCTCTGTTGTAATAGGAAGAGAACGGCAAATGAAGTAATCGCCTTTGTAAGCAGTATGCAGCAACGATTAGCTAGATCTGTTTTGGCCTGTCATAGATTGGAACCTTTTATCTGCTAGCAAGTAGCATGAATCTGGTTCCAGTTACATATACACACATCACAGAATTGCCGTCACTAGGAAATCAGATGGGACTCTGAGTTGCTATCCTCAGTTTTTGTGCGCATTTCATGACGATTCGACATTGACCTGCTGGATATGTTCATTAAGATCCCGTTTCATCTTTCTGAGGTTGTGATTAATGTAGGCTAAGCACAACTGACTTATCTTATTTGAGCTATGAGAAAAAAATGTTTGACAGACTAAGAGTAGAGATTAAAGGTACACTTATCGCAAACGCGACAATCATATGGTCTGACTGGTCCCTATTACCATCCGGACACTTCAATTAAGATCCTGAGGTCGATTCTCTGCTTATGGCAAGCAGCTGAGCAAAAATAACCCTTCACCAATAAGCTATCGGCTACTGGGATCGACGACTTAAAAAGCACCTCTTTTGTTTCTCTTAGTTTGTTGATAGTTTAGAAGCCTGTTAAACATAAGTTGAAGAAAAATAGAATGAGAAAGACAGGGAACCCGAAGTTGATGTGTATTTTAAGAGTACTTGGTGAATCGGATTTGGCTGTACCTACCGAACAAAGCTCAGAATTGTTTTAACTTTTCAATAGTACACCAAGAAGCTACAAAATGTGATTGTCGGTTGTTTACAAATTTTTCAACGTTATTCCGGGATATTAATCGCGACCAGTTCAGCAGAAACACTAGACTCAGCCTATGATGTTAGAACGCATCATCAATGCGTGGCTCTGACCTTACATAGAGTTTATCATAGACAACTACACTGCTTACTGTCCATTTGTCTCACATTAAACATGTGCGAACAATCACGGCAAAATTCTGAGACAGACTCACTTGTGAGTAGTGCTTATTTTACGAGATCGTATCTAGTGCAGGCGTAATAACTTTCTTATTATTTCATACCGATTACTTTACGAGCACTTTCAGCTAAATAGATTCCGCGGAATTCATTTCACGTGTTGAGGAATGTGGATATAAACAAACTGAACAGTTAGGTATGGCGTCCTGTCTCAGCTACTAGAATGTAAACCAATCTTTTGATTAATGCCATGACAGGAGTATACATGACTGACAAGCATTAACAAGAATAGCACTCGAGTCAGATACTCCTTTTAGCAAGGGTTTGACAAGAAACTTAATATAGATGTCAAAGTCGTAGTTTATCAAAACGACTGTTCTATCTATATCTATCTCTGCTCTTGGTACTTATCAATAATCAATACACCGTGTAGCACGCCTAATGAATTCGATGGTATTGATTTTAAGAGAAGTCGTAATTATGGAGTTACAGACTAGAGTTGTTGACACAGTTAATCTGTTTTCCCTTCGGGTAATCGTGTCATCTAAACACTAATCATACTCAAATGTGTTCGGTGTTTTCGATATCTTGCCGAATGTGTGCGTGCTTTCGAACTGAGTAACACGACTGTCTTATGAGAATACGACCGGGAGCAGAACTCATGGTGGTGGTGTCTTCCTGCAAAAGTGAAGCCCAAACGTAGTGCTTTGTTTGGATAGGGGTTGAATGAAAAACATTTATCTTAATCCACAGTTTATCATCAGATGAGAGTGATGTTTGAACTAACAACAACTTCCTATGACTTATCAAAGGTTTGATTTATTTCCAAGTGTAGATAGATAACCCGGTTTACTGAACGTCAATTATGACTTTGTAAAGCTTTTTGAGTAACTGATTACTGCAGAATGGTTAAAGACACGCAAATGTTTCACATTAACTTCGTCATTTGTCATGTTTTAGTCTGCCAAAGAAAGTGATATGTTCAGTATAGAATTTGTGAGAAATCTTATCTACTTCTGTTCACCGTCTTTGTGAAATCAACGTAGCATACTAAGAAGGATTGATTCGTAAACTATCTGAAAAGTTTGCACAGTTCTCAAATTGCATACAACAGATAATGCATTTTCAGGCTATCACTCCTGGAGCTAGTTGCAAGGCAAACAATAAAACAATAGTGGTATTTTTATCAAGCGTTCGTCACTCTAATATAAAAAGTTGCTTACAACTATTGGAGGTTATAAACACTACAAGATCTTATTTCGAACTAAACCCGTCAATTTCCCGCGCTGAGAATGTATGGTTGGAACAGGTGGACGGATGTGTGTTCGCATATGCTATATGGACAAACACAGGTTACCTGAAGATCATTCTCATACGAATCAGCACGATTATCCAAATTGGAGGTATTTTAAGTATGACACGCTTGTTTTACTGAGGACGCTCGCATCTTGTGTTCCCCGTCAGAAACCGCAGTAGCAGGATGGTTTTTTTCAACGGTATGTTTTTTTTTACTGAATTGACAAACCTGTTCTGCCACAATGTTCGTTTTGCTATAAGTCCGCCAGTATGCCGACTTCACTGTCTCCCTTGTTCAACTGGTCAGTAGATTTACAGTTTTTGCCTGAAAGTTCCGTACGAGTAATTTTACTCGACCGCAGCTCAAGCGACCGTGTGCATGTTTGGAATTTATCAAACTGTCACGTCGATGAGCATAACTATCATAAACCTTGGAACGTCTGTTGTTTTAACTTTCGACGTATGAACTAATTGTTGTTGACAAATACTGAACTAAGGGGTCACATTTGGCCCCATTAATATCATTCGAAAGTCGGAATATCACCTGCGCACCAAACGTAATCTTGCGATAACAACAAAAACATTGACAAAAAACATCGAAGAAACAAAACATTGACACTTTTCGGCAAAGGACACACCTCACAAGTACCGTTAGCGAAATGTCGGTGAACGACCACAAATGACCACGGTTCATATCACGAGCAGGACCAAATGACGAACCACTCGCACAACACGCTCAGTATTTCACAAAGCGATGACTAAAATTTTCCACCAATTTGTTAGATCTGTTTACCATGGCACTTATGGGCAACTGGTATGTATTCTCAAAACCGTGTTAGTAACCAAATAGCCTGAGATCGTCTTGTATGAAGAAGTTACCATGAAGATTAATCGCCGTTAGCTGAGGTAAATTACTACTCTCGTCAATATCCAAGAAGAAATCGTAACAAACAATGTTCCACACCCCAAAAGTCGCATACTTGAAGCAATTTTCAAAAGAATGAAATTAACCACTCGTTCGGTTGTTAGTGGAAAGAACAGCTGTCCGGTCACTCTTTCAAGTTGACATTCTTCAACTAAAAACCGGCGGCCACTGCTATACGAACACTGGTCCGGAGCAGCTCTATGCAGAGGGCAGAAAAAAATCGCACAGCCTTCCAACTTTACGATGTTGGAAGAACTCAAAAAAGCGAATCAATACAGAGTTTTACGCTAATGGACACTGTTTCATCACGAGACCAATATTTCAATTCAAAACAGCTTAATATGAAAATGGATCAGATATCGATCACGGAACTGAAGATAATCAAGTGGACTATTTTATTTTGAAGGGAACAATTACAGAATGTAAAGCACGTTATTAAAAAAGACGCTTGTTCCGTAGATACACATGGCTCGAACTTTCTAGAGAAGTAATCGGAATGAGTTGCTCAACTCTGATTTTGTTAACTGTCACTATCCATGACAGTTTAAAGAACCAGTTGGTCGATAACTATCAGGTTATTGTTGTATACCTTCATGGAGAGGGGGCAATAAAGCGGTGGCGTTTGACAAAATTCTCTCTTATCCCTTTTCCTTCTCTCTCTCTCTCGGACACACACGCAACTTGGGCGCATGACATGTGCACTTACCAACGTATGTAGGTTTACCCTTCTTTAACTAACGGTTGTCTTCATGAAGGTATAGTAACGAGGCTAATCAGTTGCAATGGTATCATAGAAGTTTCCCGTTTCACGTCGTCCCATCTTATTGTACGGCAACAGTACACCATACCATTGTATGGTATTACCTGATCTACGGAAGTTGAGAGCGCTCTAATCAAGTTAGCCTGATCGTTGTTTCGTCACTTTCAATGACAGAGGTCTTGTGCGTACGTTCGTGTCAAATGATTCAACACGCATCCGTTAATTTGATTTATGAGCGTCCAAATTAGGAGGTAACGGTTTCGTTCTAACACAGAAATACTCGGTATAACTTACTTACTATTCCTTCGATGCATCTATCTTTCAATCAGAGAAGCCATATATGACAGTTATTTACTGATGTTTCAAACGCGTTAGATTTCTTAAACTAACTAATAGATGATATGAAATATTAGTGAAAATTGTTAAGGAAACCAATAGTTTCAAAACAATAGACGGGAAATGTGATCAGTTATAAACAACCTCCATTAGATCTATGGATGATATCTCTCTTTTTATTGACTGTACGCCCTCAGTTGTCTGTTAAGTATGCGGACAAGAATGCAACACACTAATGTCAGTCGCACAAAAAGGTAATACAACGCGTCATTGTTGAGGGATTTTCGATAACCATTTGGATTACCATCTGGTTTTCAAGATGGTCAAGTTAACTGATCAGTAATGTTTAACTGTTTCGTTGTAAATAGAATAAAAAAATGACGTGAAGCACATAATGGTCTTTGGGGAGTCATTCCCTACGTTGTAATCATACATTAACTTGTAATTGAATAGTGGTCTACACAACGGAAGTGATAGGCCAAATGAACCGCAACGTCACAGCATGGCTAAGGGATATAGCTTGAAAACGTTAGTGGATGTTTCTTTAATTTACTTCTAAAAATTGCAGATAAAGCTCCAAGAATTTTTATTGTTTACCCAGGTTGGGTTAAAAACGGTGCCATCACTGAAGCTGGATATCGTCTGCTATCTGATAAGCAACTAGCTATTGGTTTGGTTTCCTTATGTTGTTTGTGTTGGAAATGCGGACAGGCATGTATACATGATAGGATATGACGAAGGTCGCAGTCGCTACGGATCGATAAGGCAGTGTTTTTGCGTTGCGGTAGGTTTACTCTGGTGGCGCTATAAGTTCTCGATGTAACCGCCATGAGACCCCTTTCAATCGCCGTTACTTAGTGACCTTTTAAATGCTGAGGTCTCAAGTGAAGTATTTTTTCAATTGGTGAAGTTGTCAAGACTGTGGTTGAAAAACAACCACCAACTTTTCTAGTAAAAGTCTGGTACCCTTTTCGCCAACTATGATGACAAAATACCGTACTTGGTAGAAAACAGTCCCATTTGGATTGAAACATGGTCGCATTCCATTAGTACAGTTGAACGCAGTCCATCACGAAGTGCTAGGTCGCACTGATCAGGACCACAAAAGTTGAATTTTTCAGTTTAATGTTTCAAGATGTTCACTAACAGATACTTTACCAAAGTTTTCGTCCTTGTGTGAACTAAAAAATAGTTGAGCTAATAGAAGATCTAGTCGGCAATTGTGAGTTCTTATGCGCTGGGACACCGATTCCACGGAAAGCGCTGTTAATAGGGGAATTCGAAAATTTCCACATTTTCATTTCATCCCATGGACTAATTTTGCGAAATTTATATACACATTATGCAGTGAGAGCAATTAGAAGGGTAAAGTCGGTCCATTTATCTTTGGCAAGTGACTACAACAGAACAAGAAGAAGCTACCGAAGCAAATACGTAGATAAAAGCCTGAAAGCGTTATTTCGTAATGAAACTGTTGCATGGCAGAAACAGGATACGGACCCAATTGGAAAATCCATAGAAACCGAACGCAACTATCTTATAATTGATAGTGTAACGTGAATCAATGAGTAACGAGGGTACTCCGTCATTTATTAGATTTCATGAGAAATAAACCAGTTTACAAGTGCGGGTTTTTGAAAAATTGCGTAAATGCAGTGAAAACAAGAGGTAACAATTGAGTCTTTATCAATTGGTTAGCGGAAGGTTAGTCACTAACTATGTTCGGGCGCACAGGCTGTGATTACTTCGGTGTAGCTAGGCGGCTTTCGGGATGTTGAGTTTCGCATTAGTTTGCGTCCAAAGTCTATTCAGAAGACAGTCTTCGGGTGTTGTTCGATCAAACATCTTAGATTACAATGGGATTCTACTTGGTTTCCATCAGAACGCACCGGTCATCTCTGCTTTTGGTTATTTAAGTTCATTATTTTTACGAAGAAATTTAAAACCATTGTGCTTTGCGAAACCGGTTATCCAAGTGAAGTGTTACTGATTATAAACCAGTTTCCGCCACTTGCTTGGAAGCTGTATACCGCCAGTGTTGTCGAACAAATTTACTGTTCTGACGTAGCTGAACAAACGTTGGATAGGTATAGCTTAATGCAGCCATTATGTACACTGTCGGACAAATCAGTTTATAAGTACGTAATAAGTTGATCGTTGTAGCCTGACTGCTTACTGGAGACAACCTAGGTGACCGGTCTTCCACAAGGATTAACTCTAATGAGAATGTAAACAATAACAACTTATATTGGTCCTCGGATTCAACAATTCTTGAAACAGTTGTGAAATTTAACGAAATATGATAGCCGTATGGTTGGAGAATAGTTGTGTGCCGTAAGAAATAGTAAATCAACAAGTTGAATAGAGATTTAGGTAGGACGGGCGACTTATTCTATTCCCTATTCTCTATTTTCAGCTGTGTGCAAATACATTCCTTTCAATTTCCGTACCACAGACTAGTTTGACCTTCTCACGTGTGCTTATTGGTACAATACCCACTTTTAAAAATGCGCCAACCATAACCTCTTTCGGGTTCCACATCTTTGTAGTTTATTCGACCTGGACTGTATTACCCCGAAAGCAAGCCGATCCAAAGGAAATTCTATTATAAAATGAAAGAATGTAAGAATGTATTAACCATGCGAACTGAATGAAACAACTGCATTTATCACACTCTATGGATACCACCTGTTTGTATGATAAGAGCATGGATAAACGAATGGCAAACTAATACACAATAGTCAACAATTGATTGTTTCGGACACAAAAAATTGCTTCGAAGTCGAAAAATTTTAAGATATTCCTCAAGTTTTATGTTATTGATAACGTCTTCGACGTTGCTGCCGAAGGTTTTCACTACAATTACGCGACTCTATTCTTCACATGTTGTCCTTAAATACCTCACACAATCCTGAACATCGAATTGACAAAACTTCAAGTTTATATCTACCGATTTTCAATAATCCATTTTTGCCTCAGGTGGTTTGTTTCCATTTTAAACTGTGCAACAAAATGACATAGAGAGAAGGCCGTCATTAAAAAATTTCAAAGGCGAACAATACGGTCATTCTAGTACGATTAATTTGGCGCGGTTCTTTGAATTGCCTGAAGGAACAGCAGCACAATGAACGATTTACTTTGTTAAAAATTGATTCAAATCTAAGAAAGGTGTTAACCGATCGTTCTCATCTAACTTTGTTCAAACAACTCGCATATATACTGGAAGGATATTGAGGACCACTGTTTAAAAATGCCTCATTTTAGAATTCCTCTTTCATTGCACCACCCTCAAAAAGCAGTCAACGAAATTGTTCTGGATTTCTTAACATACCGCTCACAAAGCTGCTTGTGATTTGCAATAAGCCAGTTGTTCACATGCTGCACATTCTTATCTACTGTTAGTTGTTGCATAAAACAGAAGCGACTGTGCGTGGGTTAAAAATTCCGCAGTGGTGTATGATGAGTGTTAATCAGTATTTTTTTGGAGACCGCAAGCAGTCTCGCATTCCGGTTTTAAGAGGGTCAAAAACGTGACCGGTTACCACAGTAACACAAAACGGACGAGGTAGGTTTTCGGTTCACTCGCTTTACTGTCATCATCTGTTGCGTCATAAAGAGCATCAACTACTTAAGCACTGATTCAGCCGTTTTTATTGGTAGACAGCGATCCGTCCCACTTATACAGACAACACTGGAACTAAAAGTGAACTGAGGGATTCGAAAAAAGACAGAATAATTTGCTTGTTTATCATTGTGAACAAATCGAGCAGCACTGCTGACTGTGAGTATCTACCGCAACTCGGCGACATAAAGTAATAGATGAACGATCAAAAGCTCACAACATACACGTGCTTTCCTTATTAGTGAACTGGTGCAAGGGAACGCTGTGTGTCAGACATTCAGTCATTCGTAACCTTCTTCGGTCAATATAATCTAAAAACTGTTTGAACGATGGTACATCGTAGAAGAGCGACCAACCGTACTGATGACCGAGAATTGAATTCTGAGCGGTGGACGTACATTGGACTGAAGCCTACATTAATTATTGCGCGCCTGAAGAAAGCTTCTGTTAACTAGACACTGAGCGCAATGCTGTCTCAGTTTTGTTAACCAACTGGTATTGCTAGTTGATTAATATAACAATGAATGAGTTAATCTAAAATTTCCACTTACTTAGGTGCATACATTACAGTTTTTATATTTCAGGTGACAGATTTAACATCATAAGTTTTGTTAATCATTGTTGAAAGCGACTAGAGTAAGCTGAAAATATCTGAATGTTTCAATGATGTTGGTGACTAAAGGGATGTAGAGGTTAGTTATTTCTGCTCTTACCCGGCCAATTGCTCGATGAGCGCCGGCTCAGCCCACTGTTCTGAGTAACACTGGTCATACTCGCTAATTTTCCCCATACTCATGATTTACGTTGAATGATTTGCAGTTGGTGTATATAACTTTCTGTCAGATATGTGGTAATATATCTGTTAATTCATTCATCTTACTCAAATGATCGAATCAAATATTCCAATGCTTGATCAAAGGTGCATATAAGGGTCATATGTTTTACAAAAATCGTGATTGCAATTTTGCTGATTCTTTCCTCCGATTAAAACGCTTTATGTTTACCGTTCAAATTACATTAAGGTATCAAGGCTCATACTTCAAAATTCATATTTTCCCAGCATTTCCTTGGGTTAATGAGATCATTCGTTTTGTTGTTCGACGTGACAGAGATTCAAGTTTTGTAAATAGCGTGATCGGATTGCATGTGAAGGTGTAACTGTTGTGGCAGGACGGAAACCTCATTAGTAGGAGTTATTTGTATTGCGCCGGACAACTGATCGAGTAGCTGGCTTTTGTGGTACGATATCACCCAACTTTATCTTCTGTTTGAGTGTAGAATACAGAGTTCGTTGGCTGGCGCGGTAAGCTTGCTCTTCAGAGACAACACTTACGGAAGATTAAGGACCGTTTTCGCTGTATGCTAAAGAAGCACGAGCTCTGAACGAATATTAGCAAATCCTAAGCGAAAGGAATCAAGAAAACCTGCGAAAATGCCATGATACCATGTTACAGATTTCCGAAACATTGCTGTCTTAGAATAGGTGTGAAAAAGGTCGGTCCTATAACGTAAGTTGAATAGTACAGAAGCCTGTTTTCCGCATCTCATTTGTTACAAATGCAAACTGAATCCAGTTGATGTGGGTTACTGATGCGTGCAAACGATATTGATGATTACAAGCTTTATAAGCAGGACCGGACTGATTCAAACCGGATTTCAAATGACAAAATGAGGCAAAGATAGGATCAGTGATTTCAGAAGATCACATCGCCGTGAAAAATAAAGATAGTGTATATAAACAGTTATAAATTCGAATAAATACAGTGGTGTTAGAGGACAGTATAGTACAATATCATAAAAAAGACGGTTATTTTGTGGAGTGGATAAATATATAAGGCAGTTGTGAGCACTTCATTTTGCTAGACCGACGAATGTCCATAAATCTTCAGTTCGTTGCACGTTTTTTCACACAGTACAGTAATCTAGATCTGGTTTACAACAAAGCTACTAGGCTAATCAGTTCAACACGTGTTTCTGCTACACCTAGTGTCATCAAAGCATGGTTTTCCCTCCAAACCTCATTGCGATTAATGTTGAGCAATGCATGAGTTGACGTAGTAATTAGCGTTTCATCTACTATCCACCATACCCACTTCGCTAAATACTTGGTTGAATTACCTCCCAAGAAGTCATCAGTTGCATACGATTTATCACTTGTCGAAGCGTAGTTCGTCCTTTTAAATAGTATCTCAGTGTACGGTCATTCAAATGAAAGTTTTGAGAAGCAAACTGGTGTAAGCAGTATTCATCCAGTGATCACAACAAATTTAATGCGCTTGACGGCTTTCGTAATTGTCGCTAATCACTAAGTATGTTTACCAGGTTTACTTCTGTCACATATCCTACTGCAAGAATGGCATATGTTGAGATTTGTAAATAACAACTCGTCTACAAGTTAGCCCCACCTTTTGCCCCTGACACAACAAAACCCATAAATTAATTCGGATGTTAGCAGCATTAACAAAACTTGCGTAGAAACTCAGCTTGCCTCATACGCCTTGGTAACGTCGTACTATCAACAATGAATGCTAACATAACTACTGTCTAGTGGTCAAATTTGACCGCAGAAACCAGACTGAATGTGAGTCAAATGGCATGATGTACTCGCACATGGTTTATCACTTGGGAGTTTCGTATCGTTGATGAAGATTGTAATTTCTTGTTTAAATATCGTTAAAATGTAGACCTGCATCTATTCTATAGAATTCTGGACGGAAATAAGATGAATAGTATTCGACTGTTTTCGCACTGTACGCATTCGCATGGGGACAGGATGATATCCAAATACTTTCCGTAGTTGCACCTTGCTAATTGTGCCCGGGATATTACTGCATTGGCAGAACTGGCAAACCAATGGTAAGGTGGCTACTCATAAGCAAAGAAGTCAACGGTTTCCCTGTCAGGAATAAAACGTAAATGTAAAGATCGATGAAAAGTATCACATAAAACAACTTGTTAACTGACAAATGCGAGTGGTTTTTTGTTTTCATAGGAAAGTAATCCGTGTCTTTGGTCAAAACCATGTTGGGTAACGAAAACATGTGGTGCCACAATATAGCAGCGTGGACGCTTGAATGTTGCAATCTAATGTCTTATGTGTATCTTATAGGAAGTAGAATGGAGTTTCAAACCAGGTTCCCATATTTGCACTCGTTAATTTTTATGACTTCCAAGTTAAGCATTACGGGTGACGTGCATCAAACAATATTTTCGTGATTATTGCGTAAAGAGGTTGCCAACAATTTCATTAGTGTTATGAACTAATGTGTAAAGTATTGAGCAACCCTATTGCTCTCTGGAGAGCTGAACTTCACTGATTTATTTAAAATGTGTTAGACGGGGCAACAAATTGAACTGCTCCATGTGGTTTCAAAGGACTCCAATAAAACCGGTTGTTTACATGAACCTAAAGTTGTAGTTCATTTGTATTATCCATCTGTCAGCTTGTTAAATAAACCTTCACGCCAGCTTGTTCCCAGCGATAACAATTTTGATAGCGTGGTCACTAAGTATAGAAGAAACCCGACGGTTTTCCATCCAATTTTTATGATGGAGTTTCGGTGAAAACCTTGATGTAGTGAACGAGCTCGTTGTATGTAATACATAGCCATAAGACTAACTGTTCTGCTCAAAAAATGAGAACTGCGAGTTAGAAATACACAAGTGATTCTCATCACCCACCAACTACGCATTCAAGTATGTGGGCAGCTTCCTCAGTTTCTGTTGTCAAAGTGACCTTTGATGAACTGTGATTACATTCCTGCATGTGGGGTTTCAATACAGCCTAAAGCTCCTGACTTTATGTGACAGAATAACATATCCAGAGCTATATACTCGCTTCGACGACAAAAGGAACATGCCATAAAAGTGCAGTAATTTTATATACGTTTACCAATATCCTACTAGCCTATTACCGATAAGAATTATTGTGCCGAATAGCGTGAAGTAAGACGCACAGCTGGTTCCACCTCTGTATATTGAGCTGAGTTCATATTGAATGCCAACAGAAAGTGATCGCAGCCATCTGAGCAGGCACATAAAAGTGCTTCCACTAGATTCGGGTTTAGGTCTGAGTGAAACTCATCATTGCTGCTCACCCTCGTCTGGACCAACACCCACACTTTCACCCTCGTCGTTGTGAGACAGGCCTGTTAACCACACCAGTGATCCTGAAGTGGACACGGTCGAATGATCAAATCCAAAAGCTGAGCCACAACCTCTGCATCAGCTCATCAATTTGTAAGTTTAAATCATGTAGGACGGATTAAAGGCTTAGCGAACACTCCCGCAGTATCAACTATGGCTTGTTCGCATTTGACATCCGCTGGAAGCATCTCATCGGTTCACTTAGAGGCACACAGTTGAAATAGTGCAAACAATCATAGTTTGTTCTTCAGTGACACATCAGTCAACATAACTTCGTCAATTACACTAGTATCATGTTGCAAAGTGTTTTTCTGAATAAATCCACAATCGTGAAGTTAAAAATAAACTCTACTGGGATAAAAAGAGCAATGTACTCATCACTATGATAATCTTGTGTTAATGTCAAGACACCAACAGTTTACGTACTCAATAAAAATTTTTTACCGACACTAACTGAAATCCATTAGTATAGACCGTGACGGATCTGTCTGTTCGTCAACAAAACGAACGTAAGAATATTTTCTATGCCAATTATTCTAGGTTTTTCGAAAATAAACTCACTTTTTAGGAGGACAGTTATTTCCTACCTATTTATTCCTAACGTGAAAGTCACAGTTTAGTGTACGACTCAGTCGTGATTGTCATTTAGATCTTTCAAATACGATTGCGTCGTGCATTATGGGTTCTGGTAGGAACGAATGGTTATAACTATGTATAGTTTCTGATCCGATTATGTACACATAACATGTTAATGTTATACCGCTGACAACGGAGCTGTTACAGCAGTCCATCTAAAGATAGTGTTTTTCCGGAGTTCACTGATTTCACGTTGCTTCAGTTTAACGAGGCAATAACTAACAGTAGTTGACGACAATAGACGATATACTGAAATTTTTCGTACAAAATGGTGGTGGTTACGATATTTGATATATTTACAACTGTAGCAACGAACAACGGACAAAGTCTGCAAAGTGGTTTGCGTCTACTTAGAAACTTCAAACTCCTTTCCTAAATATTTTCGTCATCATCAAACTTCTTATGAAGAACACTCGTGTGAACTGTTGTTAACATGGCCTGGATATCTCTAGCAGGAAATTGTATTTCAATTAAAAGTTGCCATTAGACAATACTTCAATGTTAGCGAAAGGTTGCCAGAAATCACCACATCTTTGTAAGTGGTACTTTCTAGATTCTCGTAAATCCGACTGTGGTTCAGTATCGTTTTAGACTAAAGAGTTATGTGCAGTTTTTGGTAACACTCAAATAAAAATGTTTTGATGGTCTACTATTCAGTTGGTGTTCTGTAGCCCTGCATATATAATGAGATAACAGTGGGTTGGGCGTAAGCTTGTACCAATATTCAAGATGTCTTTCAACAAATATTTGAACAAAATGTTCTTTACTTTGCCATCGATTTTACAAAGTTCTTTACGAAGAAGACAGCCATGCCCAACAACATTCTACAATTCAGATGAAACACTTTTGTCTTATTCTGGCGTAAATAACTTCTCACTAGGCGGAAATGTTCCTAGTCTTCAGACAAACTGAAATTGTTATCGAGTTGGCCACTGAACGAGGTAAGTCGTTTTGTATTGACTGTTAGAAGCTACCGCTTTTGCCGAAGTGGATGATCAATATAACTGTCATGCAAAAACGAAATATTAACTGATAGGCAGGAGCACAAACCGCTCCCAAAATCACAGGTTCCTAAGTCTGTTTCAACTTATGGTTGTTTGTAGTTTAGTTTTAGGAACCTTGTAATACAGTTGTTCCTTTTGTAGTGTTGCTGATCAGATGTGAACCATAGTAATCCATACAGGCACAAACAACAGTGCAGAGAACGAGCGAAGCATGAAATTTAAAGAAGTATTTTGTCATTTGCGAGTGGCAGCGTGATTTTCCGGGTCGTTGATGAATGCGTGTTTTGCCGACAGCAGGACAACCCAACTGGACACAATACGCATCAAGCGGTGACAAGTACGCGTATATAACATTACGTTTCCTCATTTGAATAGGTGACAGGAAACATAGAGAGTAATCGATCAATGACACCGGTATTCGCAACTTAATTTGTAGACAGCACTTTAAGCAGGAAATTCACGAGGCGAATTAATTCCGTGCGTCATTTATAGTCACAAAAATTAACCCTTAAAATTGAAGTAAATAAACAGTCAACTGAGAACAAATGGCTAGTTCCCTCAACTTTCTCAACCACTTTACCTTTGATTAGAATTGTCGTGACAAGCGTAACTGCTAAATTCTTTTGGGCAAACATCGGGTCTGTTGAAGATTGACATACTTGAACAGCTTCATGAAGTCGGAAGATATGACCACAATGGATGATGAAACCAATTTGGGTTTATCAGGTCTGAGTAATCACTGAGGTTAAGCTTCGGTTGATTAACACACTGCCATTCTTTAGTTAACTCATTACCTAGCGGATTCATTCTGGTAAATGTCCGGGACTGGAGAATCAGGTATTTGTTTTTAGTCAACTGATAGCTTGTCTAACTAAGTACCGCATATTTACAATCGAAAGGGGTGTACCAAGTGGATTCATAACTCATGCCTCAAGTTCTTTCTAGGATACCAAAATTAACAAACTAAACAGACTATTTCCAATATCATTGGGTTCAATTGTTTCCAGTGTGCATTGTCCTGACGTTACATGCTTTTTTCCTAATGTCCTTGATTAACGTGCAATGACTACTTTGTTTGCCATCTGTATTTTAAGTGCTTAATGTTGCTACTTTTCAAAGTGTACTAAGTAAGTCAACACGAAGGTCAACCTGTTTTCTAAATTACCGCGCGGCTATTCAGATAAAGACATGTGAAAGTAATTGATGGGTTAGTGGACAGTACTCTTGGAAAAGAGTTTAAATATACCGGAACTATAAATTGAATGGTGAATTTATCGTCTAACGAACGCACAGATAGTGTTATCAGCAGTTGTCAGGGGTACAATTTTCAGAGAGAACAGTTATGAAACGGGATAATATACAAACTTTTTTTCTCCGTAAATGCACCGTAAATTTAAAATCTAATTCCTCCGAACAAACGAGGCATTTTTTAAGTTAATTTTCCTCTCTACTTTGTCTCTGAAAAACAAAACCAGTCAATTAGTATTACTCCGGTTTACATACCAACACATTCACACACCTATGCTGCAAACAATTACAGGTAAAGTTTGTTTTCTTTCACATGACTTCCAATTAATTTGACATATTGAGAAATCGCTACCCACGTTACACTAGACTTTTCAGTTCACGATAAATCAACGGTGGCACCAGTGACCTAATTTTGTAGCGAAGCTACGGTCGTGGTTTTGCGTGCACCTGATTTAAGAAAGTATAAAAAGATATCTACACCTTGAAAATTTCCTTCCGTTCATAGAATGGAAGATTATTCATGTAACTGTTCAATGAACCGTAAACGAGGTCATTCAAGGACAACCATAATCGTTGCAGGTTTCTCAAACTAGATGGAGCTGTCAACCGGCAAACAGGACTATTCTTTCGGACGAAATAATATGCAACCAAATTATTTGTAATTTTCATATATATATATATTCATGAGTATTCCACATCAACTGTACTGTGTGTTAGACAAGCAGAGCTGTCATCACTAAGTCTGGACGTGAATAAGTCAGGTCGGATTCTACAGAAACTATCGTTATTCATTGTGATATTCATTCAAGCAAATATCTACGTATCCAGATTTCCAATTTACTAAAGATTTGAATCATACATTAGGAAGTATGAGCGGGATTTGCTAAACAGAATATTTTGACAATAAAATTAAAGCCAAAATAAAAAATTACGGGAAATGCTGGGAATTGTTATTTTTGTATTTTTTAAATTACGTTGAATCAAACATTGTTTAAGTGAATAAAGTCATCCGTCAGACAGTGGTTATTAAGACGACTCGAACGCTGTTAAACTTTTGATAGGCTTTATTGAATAAGTACCGTAAACATGGACAAAAATTAATTTCTGTGGAGCTATGTATAACAGGGAGACTGCTAATGGATACACTCAGATTGATATTCACGCATAAGAGTTTTGAGACAGCAACTCCCTAAAAGTAGATGGGGCTTAATCAATTAATTATCCGTTCAATTGGATGGTTTTTTATGTGGAAAAACTTAGGTTCCTTAAGTCCGTGGTTGAAAGAGATGGGAAAAACCTTATGAAACCAAGGTTACTGAACACTTACTGAAATAGGTTAAACTAACGGTCACGTAATCAAGCTACTAGACAGCAAAAACCTGGAAGGAGCCATTGTCACTGATTGCCAAGCACCACTTGATGACGGAACATGTAACTGACTCATCAAAGTCATTTGGTGTTCTGTTTTGGACTGGAAACAAACGTTTGTTACGATATGTCGAGGCCATTGCGATAAGACACCATCACCTTATTTTGTGCGTACAGAAAATCTGTTTATGAAATTGATGCTGCTCTGGCAGCAACGGAACTGGTTTTGAAGTTTGACCTTGTGTGATTTTTGTTCTGAAATTTTGTATATTTTAACTTGTCCGCATGAAACACCAGTGGAGATGTAGTGAAATCTGGTCAAGCATAAATCATGTAATATCAGCTGTTTGTCTGTTGTATTCCAGTTCTCAACGGAAAATGGTTGTTCCGTCTGCATACTCCACGTCTCTTCTGCAAAATTTAGTTAAATATAGCTTCTGGATAGCAAATGAGCCACTTGGAGAGGTATTACAGGGAAGCTTGGCCACCTAAGTTCCTACAAGTTTTACACTACATTCTACTTCTTTTTTTGTCCTTGAGAGAGATGGGTAAATTAAAGATGAACAAAAAACCGTAGAGTTCCAGGAGCAATAACAAATTCATCAAATTCGATGTTCTGAGTATAACGGGCAGTACTTAACTGACCAGAATGTGCTACGCATGTTCAATATCAGGTGCATAGGTGATACAAGCAATGGTACTAGGTAAAAATATTGTGATATCAAATGAAAAGAGCTATTGTTTGGTAATAGCCATATCACTCCAACAATAAAAGATGAGTGGTCCCAAAGTTGGAATTATGTATGCATTCCAAGCTAACCTATACCACTAAGCCAGGTCAAGCTACCACTGCTTCCGTACGCTTTTTGCAAATACTAGGCACTAAGAACCTGCTACAAGCCTTGTCGTCAAAAGATTTTAGCAAACACACAGTCAGTCCGGTAGTTAAAACTAACAGATTTTTGATGGCCCACATACCGAAAACTGAACTCTCACGAATGACCAAAAGCAAAATTCGTTTCAAACATGTTAAGCGAGATGAAAAAACCACTCAGGTTAAATTTTATTTTCATCAAGGATCTCCTTAATTTTCGCAGTTTTCTAGGCCAAGCATATTTAAAGTTACAAGTGTTCAAATACTTAATACTCTTAATCAACTAGCCAGTAATCTGTCAGCTAACCTTTGTGCCCTTGCTGGAAAACAATTATAATGGACACCGAAGAACTAGAAGTTTGAGATTCTGTTCAACCCTCTTCCCAGAGGACTGAGCGGAAGTGGATATGATTAACTCAGTTTATCTTAAACAATCTCACTAAATATGCGCATGGGTTGAGATTCGTAAAATCTATCGGAGTAGCTTCAAATGAATTCATTTGGGTAATGTGTGAGCAGTAGTAAACTGAATACTAAGAGAGTTAAAATATGAGTAGTATGTGGGTGTGGAGCAGGAAAATAACTGCGTTACCTAACTGGGGTTACGTTTACATAATTGCGGCCGACGGTCGTCGCGTGATCGGTCAGCCATCCATTTTTTCTTTAACAACTGTGACATCCGTTTACCACAATTTGACTTAGAACCAAACAAGTTGGTCAACTTAATTCCAGTATATTGTGTTAATAGCATTTTGGTATTCGACTCTGTTCATTAATGTTGTCCGAAAAACTTGTGACAGTTCGTCCAACAAGACATACTTGAACCAAAGTCACTCGATCTAGAAAGATAACTTCTCTCTGGTACCCTAACTTGCACCATTGATCTGCAAACTTATGGTAGACAAACTTCAATTTCTTCATCGCGGTCGCCGATCGATATAATGAGTGGGGTAATCCTGAAGTTACTGGGGTGACTAAATTCCACTCACGGACGCTCAGTTTTGAAAAGCTCAGATGGAAAAATTGAGTTCAAACAGGCGTGAAATGTTTTGGGGTCAGAGAAGCGGACCAGCGTAATTTAAGAATTTACTCATTTGTAATTACTTTCATCATACTGTGTGCATTTCCCAATTAGGATCGTTCCGACCATCATTAGAGCTGTCTGAACTTTATCCAAGTCGATTAACTATATTTTACGTATGCTCATATGTCCAAACATTTTATTTCACATGTACTGATTATTCAAGTGTGGAAACCAGAATAGTGTGAAGAATCCCGATAGTAACTTTCCGTGCAGTGCAGGAAGAGTTTAATTTACTTAGTTGTGATGTGTTTTAACATGTCCTCTAACAGATCCGATTTACAATCAGCTTTAACTGGTTTTTTTATATTATTTTGATGGCAATCACGTCTAGTGGTTTTCACCTTGATAAGTCTTTGGAATATCTTGATCGGCCTTTGGGTGTAAAACTGACCAGTCAACTACAGATTTCGAATGCCTTATATTCTACGCTGACATTTATTAGCCAGCTTTAATCCCGGTTAAGCAAGCAAAATTGGGACATATGTTTTAATTCGTACACTTAAACTTCAGACAGTGAGTTCAACGAAACGGTCACCAGCTAGGCAAAATCGATCTAGTCATGAGACAGTCAATCAGGTGACCAAAGCGAAAGCAGTAAGATGCAACTGAAGCGTACTGATTATCAGGAGCATGAATAAAATTGCTGTGGGTCAAATGGCTAATAGGAGTCCAAAGAGAGAGAGATGGTTGGAAACAAAACAAAAATCCATACAGATCAAGTGGAATTGGTGAGATAGGGTTAGAAAATCTATACGGATCAAACAGAATTAAACAATAGTTAGATGGTATGAAGAAGAATACACGGGTTTAGAAAAAAGGAAAAATACGAAGGTAAAATGGAATCAAAGAGTATTAGTTGCATTTTTACCAGCATAGCGCAAGGCTAGTCACCAAATGTTTCTGGGCGCATAAGGTGGGATTCAGCCGATGTATTGAGACAGCTTCCGCAATATTGAGAGCCTGTTTAAGTTTCGGTCTGAAAAACACTCTAAAGGCAGTCTTTGGGTCCACTGAATGTCCGGTCTGTAAAAGGTGCTTTGTAATGGCACTGACGGCACAACCGACTCCCGAATTCAAAAGCCATTTCGGTATGTGTTCGCTGATGCGTGTGCCAAGGTGCCTCCTAGTCCTGACGACGTATCTGCTTCCACAGACACAATCGAACGTGTATACAATGTTGGATTGGGCGAAAAGGGGCACCACATCCTTTCTGGGTGTAGTTGGAACACGGGTAGTTTCATCCACGTAGAAGAGTCGGGCGGCGTTGTAGGTGCGTTTGAGCGCTGCATCTAAACGACGTTTTATGAGGATTGAAACATTATCACCTTTGAAAGGCAAGGTTAAATAAACAGGTTTGCGGGGGACAGTAATTGGTATAAGGCGGCTGAATCCCACCATATGCGCCCAGAAACATTTGGTGACTAGCCTTGCGCTATGCTGGTAAAAATGCAACTAATACTCTTTGATTCCATTTTACCTTCGTATTTTTCCTTTTTTCTAAACCCGTGTATTCTTCTTCATACCATCTAACTATTGTTTAATTCTGTTTGATCCGTATAGATTTTCTAACCCTATCTCACCAATTCCACTTGATCTGTATGGATTTTTGTTTTGTTTCCAACCATCTCTCTCTCTTTGGACTCCTATTAGCCATTTGACCCACAGCAATTTTATTCATGCTCCTGATAATCAGTACGCTTCAGTTGCATCTTACTGCTTTCGCTTTGGTCACCTGATTGACTGTCTCATGACTAGATCGATTTTGCCTAGCTGCTTGCCCCCTCACTATAAAATTTGTATGTCAATTTCGCAAAAGAAACGGTCACCGCAGATTCTTGTGCATTGATGTAATCAGTGATATCTTCTACACAGTTTGTTGGCAGATGTAATGTTGACCCAATCAGGCCATCTTTCAGAGGGCCCCGCTGCCTTGGTCGCATTGGTCTGTGTTAGGTAAACACTTTGTTTCGGAAGTCAAGAGAGAATGCTTCAGTAGATCATTCGCTGACTGTTACCGCATCTGCTTTTGGCATACATCGTATGAACAAACTGTCTGGTTTAGAGTAAGATCGTAATAGCTTGCTTGAAACCTATTCATTCCACTGGAAATGCGATTTTCCTGATAAAGATTTCGTACCACGTGTGTTGAACTCAAGAGAAGGCAATTACCAGCCAGTCCATGGTCATCTGCACAAATCAATGAAATGTCATTCAAATGGACGAAATGTAAGTTTACTCTTATCTGCCACGCCTTTCAAGGCCGTTAGCTCTGTTCGTGACATGATCGGTCTCGCATACGTAGCAACTCGAAAACTGTCCAAATGATCCAAAGTGACTCTGTGAGTCGTCTTTTAAAGTCAAAATATTACATAATCGCACCTTCAAATTCGAGTGTAGTTTAGCACATTGATTCTCAAAACTGACCGATGAGGACGGATAATTCAAAGAAATGAGTGACTTTATACGAGTATTTCAGTCTCACGGTCAGTGATATATAAGTGTGTAACGATAACGTTAGCAGATGTCGTGGAAACAATTTATGTACTTCAGAAAAACTTTCAGATAGCTGATGGCTTTGAAAACCAAAGGAACGCAATGCCGAAACATTAGCAATGAGAAATGGCAGCTAAAAAAGTCGGTTCATGCGGATGACTTGTTCCCGTTAGACTAATTGGAGGAACCACGTCAATAATACAAGTGTTTTTTCTCAATAGTGTGTTACATATGCAGTGTTGAATGAACTATTTATTTGGTCGCCCTCTGATTGGCCGTATATGATTATGGGGTGTTACTTGCCTTACATTTTGTTGGCTACAATTCCGGGCCATGTTAACCGCCTGTTCATGTCACTAACTCAATAAGCCGTGGACAGTTAACACTTTTTCTGTCTCCAGTCGGGCTACTGGCCGTGTGCGTCTACTACTGCAGTATCGTGTTATCGATTACCAGGTCTTATTGTTATGCTAACGTTCTGTGTACACAGCAGACGATCTGTGTGGGTGTAACACAAGGAGTAGGGTGATAATTATGCAGTCGAATTGTGAACATGAATAATAGAGTGTTTTTGAAGACTGATCTTTGTTACACGAAATTCTGTGTACTATTAAGAGAAAGATTATTATCGAGTTAACTGAACTTACACCGTGTAATGACTCTCTCAGACAGTGGTGGAAACTCATACTTTGAAACCAAAGATATTCTCTACAAAAGATGAGAAGCTTCTCGTAATAAATCCGGTGGTCGAACGTGGTGTTGGATTTTATTACCAACAGCTTGGAAACTCATTCTGAGCAGTCAACCCTTTTGGTTATTTGACGAATGTTATATGATACAGAGGACTGGTTGTGCAATAAAGTCCAGATGTGAAATTCCTCATATTGTCGACGTCGCTTCGTATGCCGGCTTTTGTGTACACTATTTCTCTTCGTGGTTTGAATCCAAGCGAAACGAAAGTTTTTCATCACTAGATCGTTTACACTAAGAAATACGTCGCACTGCTTAGTATAACTACTGAATCCTTTCGGAAACATCCACTGAAGTCGTGTGGGCGACAAAGTAAAACGCTGGATTGTTTTCTTGTGTTCCTCATCAGGCTAATCACAGTAGAATAAATACGGAAGCGTTACTCGGAGTGAACAGAAAACTGGTCCCTTAACCTTGCGGACTGCATGTTTGTCAATAATTACGATGTCGTTATTCATAACTATGGGTGATGGAGATTGAGTGTCACCACAATCTTCTCTAGAGAACAGAGGTAACAGTTGCGCAGTGAGATAAAAATGGCTCTGAGTAAAGTCAGTACTTGGGCTCGCATCATCAAAAAAAAATTTTTGGCAATCGACAGACAACCTGAAAGTCATTCTTTGTGACAAACTGATTACGATTGCTCAGATAAGCGACAGTCATATTTGAGGTTACTCTACTCACTCGACAGGAGTAAAACAAATGAGTACACAAAATAACGAGTTATAGAACATAGAAGTTTATGCTTGAGTTGTGACGCGATAATTGTGATAATGCTTTCACAATCGGGTTGTAAGCCAAATTATTTCGACTGAGTTTTTGATTTCCAAGCAGTCCACTATCTCTATTGATCGTTTATCTTACCCACTTTGGTCACCATCATATTTATTGCTTCGTACTGAATCCGAAGATCACATGTAAAACAGTGCTCGGTTATTCTCAACTTTGAAAAGGCCATCAACATTTGTTTTAAATTTGTTGGTTTGTAATAGCTGCTTCCAATTTACCCTCGTTTTTCATCTCGCTCCTGTAATTTACAGTTTATTTATTGGGTCAGTAGTTCATTGGGCGCAGACTCTAACGCATTCGCCAGAAATATGAACACTCCCGTAAAACCGCCGTAAATGATTATTAGTGCGTCACACCCCAGTTACTTTGCATTCGCGTACATTGCAAGCAGTTGCGGTGGCTTTGTAATTTTGCGAACAGTTTGACAAATTCCTTGTTTTTCTTTGCAGTCCCGCAAAATCCTTGTGTTTTTTCAGCGAACAAGAGTTGCATTCGGATTCTCCATAGAGAACCTAAAGAGTTTCTATTCACGGAATTGCTCGTTGACTCTTTTGCCTCATCAACGACTAACTATCCATTATCCTTAATCTTGCACGCTGTTGTTTCTAATTATTAATTATCAGTTCCGTCCACCAGACATATTACGTCTATAGATAGCGTATTAGGAAAGGGTACATTTTCTTTGAACATTACAGTCTATTGTATCAAAAGTCATCAAGCGGAGATGTCAAGTTGACGATCACTCACATTTTACCACAACCTTGCACCAGGAAAGAATTTCCCGTTCAGTTCAGTTTTATCTCATTGTGGAGCATTCCGTGTAACGTTTGGTAACATTTGAAACGGAACTAACATGCCCGTCTATTTTGGGTAGTCGTAGATATAAAAATTACCGAACGTGTTTTCCCATGCCCTACAAAAGCTTCATATGGCTGGCAAACCATTACGTTTACGAAATCTAGTGGTGCTGAGCCACTACATACTCATTCACATATTTCCCATATAACAGGTTTTCCAGAGGAACATTTCCTTTCATTAAACATAAATGAGCGCTCATGGATCATTCTCCCAAACTGAACTGTGGAATCGATATGGTACTGTGTAGACAGAACCATTTTGCACTTAGAATCTACTCAAATCGGAATAACCCGCCAACTACGTAGTCACAGGAGCATTGGTTAAAAGTTTTCGAACTGTATTCTACTAGTATACATGGAAGATTCGAACCCCCGTACAGTTTCCATTGTAATCCTCGCAACCAAACCCTGCTAGTCACTAATTGCACACGAATGATGAAAGGTTCCGTCCGAGTATTTCAGCGTTCAGTGACAACACGATTGTATATGGGTAATTATATGCAACTTCCGTTACACTCACAAACATTTACCTTTTGTTCATATTTATGAACTATCCAAAATCACTTATTGTTACATGAAACAACGTAAATGGTTTTCTGAAATGTATCACAGGGAAGGATGTGGCATACCACTGGGCGTTAACAACCAGTCTTATTTCTCCGGCCCTTTACATCCATAGAAGAATTTGTCTAGAAGATGTGGTTGTTCCGGTTGATAAGAGTATTTAATAATCGGTCATGAACGTTGAAATATGTGCGCTTAGCTGTCATAAAATCCACAATTTCTCAAAACCTTATGAGTTCAGATGATCTGAGTGCCAAATCGATAAGGATAACATAAAGTTCACTTGCCGAACACCACGGAAAAACAGTCCCGTTGTTTGATCGTGGGTACTGAGCCATCACACTTAATCCTGCGCTGTCTGGCTTTGTTTCAACGAGTAACAACTATTTTTGGTAGTGAGTAGTTCGACAGATTTGATTTGGAAAGGACCCAGTTGTACAAAAATAGGGGCTTCTGCCAAGCTACCAAGCAATAATACATTTCAGTTGCTCATCATTGACGTCAGTCGATTCCAGCCTGAACCTAGTGACATATCCAGTCGGGATAGTCGATCGCTTGACTCATTCAGTGGATTATGTTGAATGCGCGTCTAGGCCGCCTGTGGGCCCCACGCTGGTGCTAAGACTCAAGCTGCGTTTTGATTGGTTGTATCTTCATAGACCAACGGCAAGTTCATCCACGTACTTAAGAATTGCGCCACCACTTGTAAATGTCAGAATGTAGTTCGTACTCCTAAGCCAAGTGTTCGTTCTAACCCTGTCACAGCCTGTAAAGCTTAATGTTGATTGCGCCCGAATAGTAATACAACAGGTTCCATGTGATACAGTAGGACAGATTGGTAACATAGTCCAAATGTGTAACTTCCGAACTCTCGATGTGGCTTCGTGCTTTGGTTGAAAGTGCGTTTGTGAAACTTTGGCATGCTGTTTTGGTCGCTGGTTTGAATTCCACCAAAGCCCTAATTATATACGATTTGGTCTCATGCAAATTATTTTTCGATTGCCAGTTGCTAAGTCTATTTAACATTCATTGGTTGTGACCTTAGACACATTCGTCCATTTGCCCATGGGAACGGTCATCATTGTTGCAGGTTACTGAACAACTGTTGTGCTCCTGCGATATTTATCGTCAGTTCGAAAACCAATAAATCATCACTTAATAGAGATCGTTTAGGTAAATGTTAGGATTTTGTCAATTATTTATCGATTTGCTGCCAACAACAACCCGTGTCTAATAATAGGGAAACCTACTTAACACCATCCTACTATCTCCCAAATGTCACATCAGAAATACATCTGCAGCGCATGGAATGCTAATCGATAAAACATTTAATTGTCGTCCACTGATCGCCCTACCGAAACAGTTTTCGGATATATTTTTGTTGAGGGGGGTTTTTTAGTACTCGTGCGACTGAAAGATATTCATCAAATGGCCCGAGCCCAATGTTTACATCAGTACAGCGTAATAAACACTTGCAGTTGCGGAACTATATCGTTTTTCTTGGAGTACAAACATATCCGGCTGGACCTTCCTTCACTCGTCTACCATTAATGCAAGAAATTGATTGTTAAATCAGCTGCAGGATGAACTCCTAGTACAAAAAGCTTTGTTCTTAAATCAGGCATTCGAAATGAGCAATCTCGAATGCACAGAAACCAACATGGAGTGTGTGGTCCAATCTCAGCTTCTTCAGCTTATCGGAATAAAACTTGGTCGATATCTCAGGAAAGACTAAACTCTTCCTCAAGGGTGCTTCACCACACTCTTGAGTAGTGCGGAACAGGGTTAATTTAATGAACAACTGATTTGACCCATACGTTCAGGAACAACACGATCTGACCTAACGACAGCAAAGCCCCACTTGATCTCTGTCTCGTTCTTAGTGTAACTCCTGGTACAATGCTCCTAAAGAAGTTCACTAGAGGTGGTAGAAAATTTCGATCTCACGACGTGTGTTCTTCTCACAGTCAGTAATTCAGCCCTTGTAGAATACGATCGTTTGTGGCACGTTTGTAACTTTCTGTTGCCTATCTGTATTTTGCACAAACAGACGAAGTAATTAACGAGGCGCACATTTACTAACGAACGATTTATTTTAACGCTCAATCTCCACACTTAGAACCGTTATCAGAGCAAGAAAAAACTTCGGAAAGAGAGTTTTATGCCACATATCGTGTTCACCTATCGGTCTGTCTTCGCCTGTTTTTCGTTTTAGTGTCAACTCTGCTGACATAGTGTTTGTGTGGATTCACGTTTTGGCTGACCGGCTTCCTCCAGCTAAGAATTTCCAGTACAAGCTTGCGTTCAGACGGCTTTGAAGAGCAGACCGAACCCATTCCGGCATTCGTTTATGTTGATCACAGATCCCGATCTAGATTTGGGACGTCATAATAAATCATCCACAGTTCAGTGTGTCTGTTCTATTCTATATGTACATATAATACATAAGAATACCGCTTCAGTTGGCAAACATGCTACTAGTGATTTTCCACAAGGCTTCGCCTCTCGAGATCACCTTCGCATCATCCTTGCTGAACTCGTGACCTGGGTCTGCACCATGGTGTCAGTGTCGTGATCTGGGGATGGCTTATCCTATTGTTAACGTGTGTCTATTCACGCTTGTTCACAGATATTGGCTTGTATCTCTCACCTATTGCTAGTCACACCCGATTCATGGAATTGCATAGATCATTCGGTGTTTGGTGTAAGTTGAAGCCAAACAGGCTGTTGTGTACTGCCGGTATGAACTTTACATGACCGTTTGCTGGCATATTATCCGTGCTGCCTCGGATGTGAATGTATGTTATGACCTTTTACGCTGTTGTTCTGTACGTTTGCTTCTTGTTGACTTTGATACATATCTATCTATTTGAGCTTACTAAGATACCCACTGGAAATACTTGTTGTTCGAACGGATTTTCACGTTCTTGTCTCCTGAGTCTGCATGAGCTATAGTACGTGTCTGTGTCAAAACAATGTTCGCAAGCAGTTTTTCTAGGGGCAAGCTGCTGAGCTGCGGTTAAAAGACGTGCTCATTGTCAGTCCTCCAGGTGCAGAATACAACGTATAAGTAATAGTAATAACACAGTATTGCCGAATAGATCGTTGGGCGTTATTCATTACACCTCACGATACCAACCTACGCAAAATAAATGTGCCACATAATTCGTTAGAATTTCATGACATATTCCACGTCTTACCATACAGTTGCATACGGGACTGCCAGAATTAGAAATATTGCATTAGGAATGGTGTACAATCAACACTTGGCATTCTGAGGTGTCACCACTGAGAGCCACTTGATGAATGCTGGTTTCTTGATATAAATACATCACAAGAACTCGTTTTGACAAGTAATCAAAGCCGTGGATTATCAGGGCCTTTTGTCTCGTTAGACATCTACGGGCATTTCTCCACTTCCAGCATAGATTACATTGGCAGGGGATGTACACGCTGTCTGCAAATTGGCTGGGCAGTACAGCTGAAGTGAAGTATTTTGGTGATCAAGTTTATGAGGCTTTACAGATCAGTAGTAAACAACTTCCAAATTTTTTCCGGAAAAATATGTTAGCGGAGCTCAACTACGAGAAAATCAGCTCACTTTTGCGAACATTTGAGTTAAATTTACTCATGCCTCAAAGAAAACATCAGCTTAAGTTCTATTTCACAAAGTAAGATTGACCCAACAACATAAGTGCAGGACAACAACAGTACGGGAGAACCAGCCTGTCCATTAAAGAATTCTACACAGTATGCTGAATGATTGATACCGCCCTCTTTTAAGAGGAACAACGGTTTTCGATTTAGTGATTTTCTGTCACGAGTAAATATAATGATTTACTCAATGCTTTCCTGCAAACGCAAAATATTGACGTGAATCCTGACAGCTGCATCGTAGAAGTGTAATCTGCTTCTATGTTATTTACAAAGAAGACAATCGGAAACATCCTTCCAAGGTACACTAAAAATCTTTTTCACAGATTGACTTGAATAGCGACGTACGCAGACAAGTTATTGTTGGAAGAAATTACACATAGTTTTTATATCTGTCAGTTAAGTGAACTATACTCTCCCCGTTCAGACTAGTAAAATCATATTTACGTTTCACCGCCTACCATTTTTGGTCTATAACTTTCTTTTGATATTTTTGTCAACCAAGACAAAATTTCTTCAGGGAAACTTGGGCACGAATTCAAAATTGAGAAGTAAACACGTTCTGTCAACTGTGGTGTTACTTTTTTCGCCAAAGATTGCCACTGTCTTCGACTTCTTATTCGTGCACGTATGCTTACGACTTGGGTAGTTAATACTGGTCACTGCAGACCGTCTGTAGTTAACAGCTACGGTACGTGACCTCAAAACACCCTAACTACCCTCTACAGTGACAAATTTCAACGAGTTTACTCTTGTGTTAGTGATCGCTTACAAGTAAACATATTGATCTTTTCAACGTGTTTGAAACTCAGGGGAATGTAGCTAATGTGAGTACAGTTTTTTGGTTTCATTTTGAAAATATTAACGCGCACATATTGTGAAAACATTCGAAAAATAACTCTGGAAACATTATCTCGAATCATCTTAGGACAGGTATCAGCGCAAAGAAGCTTTGTTTAAAAAAATAATGATCGCAAAACCATGGAATAAAATTATCGGAAAAGTTTAAAAGGAGCACTCCACTTAAAATGCTTATCTGAATGTTTGATTGTTTCCACGTCTCGAATGGCCCTGTGGGTTCATCAGAGGTAAACATGGTTCATCGATCAGCCCGCCTTCGGTTACTCATCATCGGACCAATTACACAACAAGTTATATCATCATGGTTCCTCGTCATTAGAGCAGAAATTAGACATATTGCGACATGTTGACATTTCATTTACACTTATCATTCGCAAACGAGCAAAATCAAGAACAACTGGTTACATAGTTACGTTAAACTGTTTTGATTTGGAGTGCAAGTAGTTGATTATATTGACCTCCGGATTTGTCAGTCGAGTGACGGAGACCCATGAGAATCATAGGGTCTGGACAACTTTCTCCAGAGTGCACAACTTTGGGTTACGCAACCGGATTCTAATTTTTTCAGCGGTGGCCAGGATATGACATCTGACTTCGTCGGAATAATGTTTGATCAAGCAGTAAATGGGTTGGCAAGTCCATTTCGGTGATATTTGGTGCCCTAGTCCGCGGCCAGCCAGAATTACATTCAAAATTGATTTCATCGTGGTCTTAGTTTCATGTGTGGTGGGGCTCATTCATCCCCTGGGAAAGGCCCCTAGTTTTGCGACCTACGTAACTTGCTCCACTGGAGCATGTGAATGAATAAACACAACTTGTGGTCACGCATTTAAGTAACGCATTTTTGAGTTGTGCGTAGGTAGTCCGGTTGGATCTGAAGAAGATCCGCAATTGTGCCCCGTTGCATATCTTTTCAATAGCTATATTTATCCTGCAAGTCACCAGTTAGGCCAACGACAGGCTTTTACTAACCAACCTCATATAGACCGATTTCTTTTCCACAAGCTAACATTGAACTTCCGGTGTTGTCAGTTCCGTGTTACATCAATAAAATTTCGAGAATATATGTTATGTGCAAACGTTCACCGTGAAAATGCCACTTCCGCCCTAGTTTTGTGATCCGTACATATTTTCACAGGTCTATGGGTCAAACTATGAACGAGGGTTCTTTCTGCCTGACAGATATGTAGCTGAAAAATTGAGTATACTGGCCGTTCTATGTTCCCTTCATGGTAATGTCTATCTGAACTGAACTTTTTGCACAACGATTTAGTGTTAAAATCTAGAAGGATATTCGTTCACTTTTATCCGCCTTAAGTGTAGAGCTGAAATTAAGATGTTCTGCGGTCGCCTCAAAAAGCAAGTGGATTTGTCAATCACAGATAATATTGTCTAATATTGTCTCCTACTATGCCTAAAACTGTCAAATGTTATGTCCTGGCCACCGCTGGAATCCGGTTGCGTAACCCAAATTTGTGCACTCTGAAGAAGGTTGTCCAGACTCTACGATTGTCGTGGATCTCTGTCACTTAACTGACAACTCCGGAGATCAATATAGTCAACTACTTGCTCCCCAAATCAAAACAGTTTAACGTAACTATGTAACCATTTGCTCTTGATTTTGTTCGTTTGAGAACCATTATGATATAACTTGTGTAATTGGTCCGATGATGAGTAACCGAAGGCAGGCTGATTGACACGGGGCTATTCAAAACGATTGGTAACTCCCATATACTGACCAGACTTTTTTGAGTCGTATTATTAGATGTTACGGAATATCTGACATGTTTTGTTTCAAGAAATCTGTTGAAGAATTGTGCTGTAAAGAATTCCGAGAAAGGTAGTGTGGTGATTAGTATCGAGCTTGCTCTTGAGAACCCTGTCAATCTTTCGCCAATATGAGTGTGGGGCCCTATAATCTAGGGACCACAAATGGTAGCAATATAAAATGGACGACACCGGATCTGAATGTAGAAGTAGCAGTTTCAAAGAGAATTTCCCCCATGGGTACGAGGCTCCTCAGTGTTCCTCAGCTTGCTAGTGATTGACCCACTTATGGTATTGTGCCATTTGCACCTAGCGATGTGTGTAATCTGTAATGTGTCGAAAACTAACAGAGTTATATGTTCAGTTTCACGATTTCCTTTGGACAGCCACATTAATGACGTAATTTCACAGGTAATCCACAACCTGGGATTTGTACCTTGATGAGGTGTGGAAGAAGTAACTAATTGTGGGGGTAAGCAACTAGGTGTGCTACTTGGCGGTTGTTTGTGAATATGGTAACCATATGTCAACTGCTGCATAGTAGGACTGTCCATGTTATAATGAGTTTGCTGTTTGCGTGTTCGCACAAATTGTTACGATTACTGAAATCATTTCGAAGACAACGTAATGAAATAGTTTGCGTAGAGAGCAGATCGTCCTGATTGTTTTTCCACAACTAATTGATACACATATCGTATGCTTTAATGTTTGTAGGATGGAAACAATACACACATATGTGTCTTTGTAGCTGTCTCTTGGCTAAGTTTAAGGTCCTGTTTGTGATCAAAGTTTGGTTAAACCAATGCCAAATAACTGTTCACTGACATGGCTTGCACTGACCTGCGAAGTGATTGCATAAAATAGGGGATCTTCAATTCTATATAGCTTACACGATCCAAGTTACCTATAAAACGTTCTGCTGTCGGTGATTCGGAACCAAACATTTAGACAGCTGTCAATCTGTTTACAGAAATCAAGTGATCGTATACAACCACCAGTAAGCGAACACAGGGAGTTCGGAGATGAGCAACCACGTGTAGAATTGTACATAAAACAAATTAGACTGACAAATCTAAAGTTTTTCAAACGTCACAACAAACTTCAGGGAGTAGTCTCTAGTACTTCGTGTTCGTCGAAACTAAAAATACGCTTAGAAATCTCTAACATGTTACACTGAACAACTGGAGTGAAAAAACAAGTGTCAAATAAGTCGTTAACTTGGGTGAATTCATCGACAGTTCTAATTTAAACTTTCTTACACAAAGGCTACAAATTCACGATAATCACAGAAACATTTTGAAGCAAGATTTACTAGGACTAACTACAAAGCACGAATAGTAATACAATATCTGTTTTGTGAATTGACCATTTTCCTGAATGATCATAGGTTGCAGTTTTCGCGTTCCGTTTGTTGGTAGACAAGAAATATCGTTGTAAGGGACTTAATTACGAAAAAATAGAGTTCCGGCTGAATTCGAACCAGCGACAGAAATGGCGTAGGAAAACACGGCAAGCACCATACCAACTGCGCTGCAAAGTCACGACAGAGACCAAACTACTTATCAGTGACACAAAATGTTTGCTCACCAGTGAAGATAACAGATTTCAGCGTGAAATGGTTAAGAAAGCTAGCCAGCACAATTAATCCCCTGAATTGTGTATTGGATCCCATGTGAGACAATGTGGCGAGAGAACAACATATTGTATATGCGAAATTTCCGAGCTTCTCGCTTGGCTTCGTAGTGTTTATATTGTTTTCTTTCTCCCCGTTGGATAGACTTGTTTGGAATTTGGACAGGGATGAGCTGTTGTTCTGCTGTGAGCTTTACATAGTGTTGTCACTGGGTCAGACACCGTTTTTTTCAATCGCGCATGCATTCAGACCGTCATGCCGAATTAATTTTTAAAGGCACTCTCGGGTCACTGTCTAGATGCCCATCTGTTGCTGTGCACTCCTAAAATACTATCATCATTGTCAATTTTTAACAATCGACCATGCAAATTTTCGTGAAACGTTAAAAGTAGACCAACAAATTTAGGCTGTTTCGCGTAATATTGCGCAAAATCTTGCCCATACAATCTTCTTTAATGAACGAAACTTTTACAATTTTTATTTTGTCCGGGACTCATTTGCAGATTCAGACTACCTTACTTAGTATTGCCACAAGCTACTTTATAGTAATTGTTTTCAGGTTCTTATTGTTAGAAGAATCAGCAATCGTAAGGTTACAATCTTTATGGAATAATCCTTTCAGTAAACGCAACAACACGTTAACCGTCAAAGGCTAGTCGTTTTGTAGGCTGCGATTGTGTGTACCTAAAGATGGTAATATGTTGTATCCATATTTCGTTACACTTTCGTTCAACACTAAAAAGTTACTGAATACCTGTCTGTATTGTCCAGCCTAAATTGATCGTTTATCAAAATGGAAAATTTAGTATTGTAAATGAATTAATGTTTTGAAATGAACCTTGAGAAACTGCTTTATGGTTGTATGACTCTGTCACCGTATTTTAGTCCTCGGTGGCTGACCCCGTCGTTAAAGTAAGAGCTTTCCTTGATCGTACGAAATGGGATTTTGAGGGATATCATTTCTAGGCATTTGAATTTCCAACTTTATTGCAAAATAGTATATCTGACTGGTCTCCTTCACATGACCTTCAAACAATCTGTAAACCAGTAAGCAGATTCATTACCTGCGAAGAGGTCTTGAATCATAAGTACTTACAATGATTCCTGATGGTGGGAAGCTTGCGTTTATTAACAAAAAAGCGGCATTGTGTCACATTCACTTTAGAACGATTGCGTAGACTTCTTTATGCATTACGAGTAGCAAAGAATATCTTTATTGCGAGTGTTCAACAACTGCATTGTTCTTTCACTCCTGCTTGAGACTCGTTATATTTCATCAGGGATATAAACAGTAAGAAAATAAAGTTTGTCTACCATCTTGACCTATTAGTTGCCGATTTTAAGCACCGCTTCTTAAATCCGATTATTGATAAAGCAGTCTTATATGTTCTATTTGCTTAGCTATTATTCTCACAGAATGAACGAATCCATGTAGTCCTCAAACTTCCACAGAAATTACCACAAGTAATCACCTTTTTCACCATGCGCCATGCGATGACCTCGTCGTCGGCACATCCATTCCTGTGGACGCCACAAATTGTTATGTTGTTGCTTTCACAGTGCTCAAATGCACTTTCGTCCGGAATCGTTACTTCTCTTCATTAGAGTTAAAGTACGAGACTTGTACAACCGTTTGGTTAATCCAGGGGGTGAAACACATCCGGTCATCTCTAGTGCCC
Organism: Paragonimus heterotremus; assembly: GCA_013368495.1. Lineage (NCBI taxonomy): Eukaryota > Metazoa > Platyhelminthes > Trematoda > Plagiorchiida > Troglotrematidae > Paragonimus > Paragonimus heterotremus. The sequence goes on along the minus strand of LUCH01000085.1, from coordinate 181,517 downwards.
AATTGATTTAGACGATTCGTTCAGTAGCTGGAGATGTAGAGCTTATAAAGCTGAAGACATCAAGAATGGCGGATGTATGTCTTCTATAATACCTTTTTTGCGCGAAGGAAGGGTTGAAAAATTAACGGAAGCGACACGTTGATCATTCGTGTGTTCATTCGTCAGCTTTTTGAACTGTTGGAATGTGTACGTTATCTGTGAATCTTTCACACATTATTCTCTGTATGTAACAGTTCGTTTAATTTCCTTTGACAAAAGTTTGACTCGTCCTACTGTTATTCTCATTGTAATCGGTTGTCAACTTTGATGGTTAACACGTCGGAATTGGTGCAGTAATGTTCAGACAACCGTAGCTGTAACTGGCTGAATAAGCCGTATTTGGTAAAGGCCATCGAATCGACCAGTGCCCGGATGTTAACAATCATTTTCAGGGGATGAATATTCAGCCAACAAACAAGCAGAAGCAGAACGGGATGCGAATGTGCGCCGTACCGTTTACGGGCAAGTTGAGAGTTACCTACCAAATAGTAACTGTCCCTCTCCAAGTTGTTCTCTGGCATAAGCTTCTCTAGTTTCGAGATGCGAGATGTACGACCTAAAACCATACTACGTGAGATATATTGCTTAATTAAAACGCGTCCGTCCAATAAAGTCTCAACCAATCTGGACATAAATAAATCAGTTTCGTAAAGGTGAGATGAACATTTTTCAAATAACAGAAGTGCCCATCTGGACATATTTGATAGGCTATCTTTGATGTGTCAATCGGCATTATTGGGGAGCAGACGATAATGGGAAATGCTCATTTATCTTTCTAAACGTTCCTTGAGAATCAGCCTACAATCTCACAAAAAAAAACTTATTAGTAAAAATGGCAAGGAAACACCGAAAGTAACACTAATAAGGGAATAACTTAATCGTGATAATTTGAATGCAATTGGATTGGAAACTCGGTCGTAAACGCGTCCACAAATAAACAAATCAGTTGTACTTTCAAAACCGCGTTAAAACATTTTTATCGTGTTTTTGTTCCGAATAAAACGAATTTACGCTTTCTGAACTATACAACTGTTTACCGTAATAAATTTAAGTGAACACTTGACAGGACTGACTTCCCTTCATTTTTGTGATTTGAATTAGCAGCAAAAGAAACCCGGTTCACATTTCCGATAAAATCCGTCGCTGATACTGACAGAAGCGCATCAACTTAAACCGTGTGACTGGTCTGGACAATTGACAATCAAACTGGGTAGACAAACACCTCATGACTAGTCAGTATGGAAACAGATGGTTGATTTTTTGGGAAATCAAACGTGGTGGGAATGCCCATACGACTATTGAAGCGAAGGTGTCAGAGATGAAAGGCATTTTGACGTGTCTATCATATCTACTTACTGTTCAAGATATTCCAGATAAGATGTGTGAATAGAAAGTGCACACATTATTCCGCAAGACTGTCTGTAATAAGTAATTTTAAAAAATCAAAAGAGAAAATTTTGGACGAATTTGCACCGCTCCCAACAAATAAACAATGCCGCGCAACTACTTCGATTCTCCATTTCATCAACAAAGGAGGGGTAGAGGAGAAGAAGCAAAACGGCCGAATGCCCCTCCTTCATCCGTCCACCGTTACCGTAATGTTTTGGCGACATGGTTCGCATTATAAGTTCATGGTGGGCACGGGTGCCACACTTGCAAGATTAAACAGGATTTCTTAATTCAAGTAAATATGCTGCACTGCTACCTTTTAAAACAGATCGGATCAATCTAACCGGTTACGTAGTCATTGTGGAAAAACTATCTGTATCTTGTGCTATATGCGATGCCACCGAATACCATTGTGTCAGCTTTGTTGGTCAGGCCGAATGATGTTGTACATAGGCGATGAACGGTGGAACGATGCGGTTACAACCGTGACCCCACATCTTGGCAAACGAACAACGCCTTCCTCAGAGAAACCACAAATTGATTTTGTACTCCTTAATTTTTCAAAGTATGCCTTGATTAAACTAATGCATGGTCGTTCTTCTGTAGTTGACTACTCCTTTAATGATAATTCAACCCGGTCGACGCCGAGAATTGTGTGCATATACATAAAGGTGCAGCGAGTCGATTATCAAAGCCATTCCGCTTTTACTGTCGGGTTTGAACCAGCTAGTCGGTGTACACTGACCCTGACTAATTGTTTGGAATGCCAGGGTGCTCAGTGTAATGTACAACCTACCCTATCCGGATGCAGAAAACACCTTGTCCATCATGTGGCCCAACAGTGTAAGGAGTATATCTGTCGTTGTGTATACACTGACTGTTTACCCCCCCAGGTTCATACAGCGAATTTTGGAGTTGGTTTGAAAATTTTTTATCCTAGTTTTGTCCAATTAAGGAAATACAATGAACTATGGTGCATATTGGCTTGATAGTCCTTTCGAATTTTTCTTCTTTCACATATAACGGCTAGCCCAGTACCGTTCTGATTGATCCTCGCGTCCGATTGGTTGACTGGTTTTGAGTTCACTTGCCAACCCCAAATGAGGTCAACCGAACATTAGACTGGGATGCCAGGGCACTTAACCTGGAGACCACGGGGTGGGGGTGTTACTGAACGAAGTTCATCTTACGTTGCTATCTCGTAAGGGCAGAAAAACCAAAACACTCTTGGTCACCATTGCCGAGGTCAACGGAACTACACCAGTTGCGTTATTGTGTCATTCTGACGTCAGTATTGTACTGGGAATCGTTTGGCAACAAAGAATAGAGAACGTCCACTACATCACTTTCGTAACAGACTAATGAAAATGTTCCCATGACCTGGTTCATTCTCACATGACAGCTCGAACTCTGCCACGACCCTAAAGCTCACTCCTATTGGACGTGAGATCCACGGACAACCCTGGCCCTTTACCTGTCAAAGGAACCAAGACGACCCGCAGTTCGATGAACTAGTTGGAACAGGGTCACATGATGTTTGCTCCCCTTCGACCGATAACCTCATTCTGAATAAACGAGGCCGTCGAAAGCCCTCGAATAACCCGAATCAATCTCTCCATCAAATTAGCCAATGCGAAGTGTTCTTATTAAGGTTGGTTTTCCCTTCCACTTAGTTGGACCAATCTAGATCTTCTCGTCACGTTCAAGATTCTAATGTGGAAACTCTATTGCATCCAAGTGAATTGCTTTAGCATGTAATGAATAATCTTGTGCCTAAAATGGAAACGGATATGCAACAAGGTGTGGTTATTTCCGTTGCCATAATTGCTACCCGAACGATGAGCTTTAATTTCAATCATGCACTGATTGCAGAACAGCATAGGGAGCTGTAGGTTAAGTAAATCCAAGGTTGTTTGAATGAACCAATCAATTATCCTTTCTAAAATGCACACTGAGTTTACGTCGCCGAGTTCTTGTTCTCCATAAGATGACTTGAGATGAGATTTCTCCAGTATTTTCTACATAGTAGTTTGAGACAATGCTTTCCTGAGCCGGCTAACGAATACATTTCTATGGGATGGCACTGGAAAGTTGAATGACTTTGTGGATGGCAAATTCTTGTGTAGCTGTTAAGGAACGGTCATTCTATGGGGCTCATAGACTATTTCAGTCGATAGTTTCCTAAACTCGCTTCGCAATGTTTGACAATTTACTAACTGATTGTCTGAATGCATTTGATTGCACATCCCTGTTATCAATTTCATTTTTTTCCGCATAGAGCGTCATTAATACAACGCCTAATATACACAGAACAAGAGTAGATTTCATGAAAATCAGTTAAAAATAAATTCGACTCATCTTTACATATATTGCTTTAGGTAAGTAAGCTGAACCAGTACTGATACATGCTGGGGATTAACTTTGGGTTTATGGTGGAGATGTCCGGAACGGTTTATCAGATAAGGGTTAGTGATAGGAACAATGATGACCTGAATAACAAACGATCGAATGTTGCTTGTTTATTGCGCCGTTGTTTCAGATGCTCGAGATGGTTTTTCAACTGCAGTGCAGTCAGGTGCATCTTATTTTGCCTACTTTCAGTGAGGCGAGTTTTGTTCCCGTTAATTTATTTTGTTTGATCAGCAGATTTATCGATGACGATTAGTTTTGGTGCTCTGTCAAACAGCGGTTGCTGATACACGCAACTCAACCAAAAAGTAATGGTTTTATTCATCGGTAGTTCCATGGTTTCACTATTTGATCGGATGTTATACTTACAGGGGCATATCCGCGTCAAAATTGGATGCCCATGGTGTTGTTTGACTCTGCTTGCTGATCTACTGCAAGTGATCACTAATTGCGGTCAGTCGCTTTCCTAGGATGTGATATGCTAACAGGGATCGTGTGGCCGACTATGGTTGGCAGTAAACTCGCGCGAATTGACGCTTCTGTAATAATCATGATAGGAAACTCCAATAGTCTATTCGCGTTAACGTCAAGGATTTTATGGCATGTAAGACGTTACCGGTTTCCACAAGTGCTGATTGTCAGCACTATTTAGCAATACAACAAAACTTTAAATTAATTTAGTCCATTGTTTGAACAGAAATTTAGCGTTTATTTCATTTCATACAACAAACGCGGACAACGAGTGAAAGGTATAGATGACAGACGCTTTGCCTTTATGAACTTCACCTCTGCCTACCGTACACTTGTCATGACGTAGACATACATTAAATCATCGTTCACCCGTTTCTTATCCAATACGGTCTAAACATGTTTAGGTTTCAGTGTCCTTTTTACATTGTCCAGGGACGACGGTAGCTATACGCTAGGAAGTTTGCATTCCTTTGTCAAATGTTCTGCATTTGAGGGGCAATTTTTCTAAGAATGATAAATAGCCATGATGAACGCCACTTTGCATTTGTGGAACACTTTCAGAGGAGTTAGAACTTTTTAAACTTCTTCGAAGATATGTTTACCACAATCAGAAAAGATAGGTGCCTCTTGGGGGCGGCGAACTGATAGCACACTGCTCTCGGTGCCTCCTGCCGAGAGCACACTACTCGTATAACTTCACAAATTGCTACGACATTCAAATGGTGGTCCTATTCAGGATGGGCGTATATGCATATGTTCATTTTGACTGAACGTCTCAGGTAAGCATGATTGCGTTAAGATATCACATACCGTACACGTCAGTGTTGCGTATATATTCGAGTAAACAAGAAAGTCTAATCCTGCTGCGACTTGTGTTATCCAGATGAATAACTCCGCGTATGAAGGAAAAGCTGTCGAGCGCCTACGACACACTACACACACATAAGAACACTTGCCGCAGACTGCAACGAAGTGAGTCACTTGGTCTGTGTGTGATGGAATTACGATACAAGGGTGGTTGAACACTGAAAGCAATCTCGACGAAAGACTGTTTGTAGTAAAAATAACTCCTTTTTGCTTGGTTTGAGGAAGGACCTCTAGGTCATAGTTGCACGTAGATTGTTGTAAGTAGGTTTCGAAGGGCGAGTTCAGAATCAAAGTTTCAAAAAAATGAAGCCACAGGCGATGGACATTGTTCGTAAATATTTCTAATCTAGAACATCCGTTGTTTCGTAGGTTATAAAGATAATAACGGCGAAATCTTCTATTCAAAAGAGAACTTAATTCTCCCAAAATGAAGTCTCACAAGTTTGAAGAAGAAAATGCTGGGTTAAAAGGCACATCATCGTTGATTGAAAGTTAAGTATTGGGAACTGGTATTAACGTCACAATTTCCCTATTTCCTTCACGATAGGGAAATCTATGGTAACCGTGTTATTATGGGCTAGTTTCAATGTGACATGAAGGTCCAAGGCCAGTTCACTGTTGCTGGGGATTTACAGGCCAAGCTCTGAAAAACATAGTCAATGTGTGCTTTCATGTGAAGGTTGCTGTAAATATGTTTTCCTTTCCTACGTACACAGGCGTCCTCAGACCATGGGACTGCTCACAGAACATTCCTGCACACAACACACTCAACAAGAACCCTAATATACTTGTTAAATCGCATCTTTTTAACAACCTTCATTCAAACCACGTTGTTTAGAGACAACTGTTTTTGTTCGCGTCGTCTACTATTCCAGCGTTTGTAACCATGTCATGTTTCACAGTTCTGGTTGATCCACGTTTGTCGATTAGACAGTTCTTTCGCACTGTTCCTATTTGGTAAGCTTTACGTCGAGTTTTCATATATGTTAGCTCCACATTGTTATCCCATCTAAAACGTTGACAGTGGGCACAACTGCGTCCTAGTTATTATTCGCCGAAATCGAACAGTCATTTGATAAAATAATCGCAAATTACATCAGCGTTATCCTTGTTCAGTGTCCCAGATGGACACCTCGCCTCACTGTGATTTGATCAACAAACAAGGTCACAGCTCTGGGAACAGAGTGACGCACAGTCATCTGACAGCGTATTAGAACTGAGAGGTGTTTCGGCGAATAGTCTGCGTTCGGTTATTCACCATCGGGCCAGCATACTCATAAACATGTATTTCGTCTCAAAAAGAATTGCGGCATCCTCAGGCAACGGCTCAGCGCCAATGACTAAAGTGAACACCCTATCCGAGTGCAGATCTGCCCATGGAAGTGCACTCATTTCCCCCTTCAAACAGCCAGGATCTATTATTTTTCTACAGTTTGTTGGTCCACACATTTGCATGCCCATGATCGGCAAGCTTTTGGTGAAAAGAACTACAAACACTATACGTTTGTATTAGCCAGCAGCAATTAGTTAAACGTTGCAAGTAGCACAAGTACACGGAAGACGGAATGTTAACCACAATACATAGAATCTAAACTGGTATATCTATATTTTATAAATCATTCGACTTTTTAACAGTAGAGCTTCCGCTGGATTGAAAACAGTGGATATTGTTGAACGCAGCTGAGGCTATCCAACAAATGCTCCCGTAAATCATAAGGACCGCCTCTATCTTTGTTCAGCATACTGGAGTATGTATAGGGTAAGTCAAGAGAGATACATTTTAAATGGATCACTTTGAACTGTCGCTTACAAATTTTATAAGCATACCGAGTCTGTAAAAATTTGCCCTTATTGTTGGTATTCCTTAACGAAGACGTTTAGCATTCCCGGTTGTATTTGATGTAAGCGAGATTCTTAACTATGGCAATTAATATACTACTGTAAGCCAAATTTTGCATTGCACATGTATACGTAGTACAAACTCAACGTATCATATCTGAGTGGTGAGCTGTAATTTTCTTGCTACAATACTAATTTGTCTTGTTTCAAGTCCCCTAAAACATAACTAAAATTGTTTAGCTTGCTTGCGTTGATTATGCAACGCTGAATGTTAGACGTTCCGTTGTACACATTGGCTACTCTGGGCCAATGACAGTTGATCAGCGTTACTGAAGCATGTTCACCACAATAACTTGTTAACACTGACCTTTTCTTTGCGTTAACTTAACTAGACAAATATCAACGTGAACAATTTCATACTAAACCTGGCTTATTTAATATCAATCTACAACCTGCGTGCAACTGTATAAGTTAACGAATAGTACCAGTGATGCAACGATTAGGCGGGTGGTAAATCTACATGTGGCAACCCATTTTGAACGAATGGTGTCATATCTCACAACAAAAAACAAACTCCAGTTCAATCACTGTTTTACAGAGCCAAGAACAGAGCAAGCAACGTAGTAATTGGGATAGAAGAAGATACTGCTTTCAGTTAAACATTCAGACACGTTCAACGAGAGTCACAATCATTCGCCAGTTTGTGAAGAGGCCTACCGTGCCACAATGTCGAAGATTCCTTGTCTGCTAATCTGCTTTTCAAAGACGAGAAAATTATGCTCAACTTAAAAAGAGCACATTTTCTATGGAATTACGTCACACCTACAACACCGCACACCATCCCTTTGCTCAAAAGAGAATTGTACCGTTCTAACTTATCTAGGTGGTTGCTTCTTTTCCCCCAACCGGTCACTTGCAGTTGCATTTCAGTACATTAAATAGTCGGAAGGCTGGAAAATCGGACAGGGCGGTCTCTTCCTAAGTGATAAAAATAGTTTGAAAATCTAGTCAAAAAGCAGCCGTGCTCCAATCAACCAAAGCCCAATGTCATAAACGGCTAGAAAGTCAGATTAGACAAGATAAACAAGACATTAGTCGCTTGTTCCGAGTGCTCAAAGCGTGTATGTGAGTGAAGCAGCCTAAGCGTGTGAAATCCATTTTGGTCATTTGTTGCAAGCCTACTTTGATTTGTGTAGACAGGATCAAAATGGTCATCTTTTGTTTCTCACTTATGTTCGTTTATTTTGGCCGGTGTGTTAAAATTTACGATTGAAAGAAAATTAGGAAATAAAACCACTCTACGAAATTTATATCACCTTGCTGTTGTTCAGATTGATAAAGAGGATAAGCCGTTCCACATAGTCATACGTTGAAATTTACGTGAATAATCGGTAAACAGTCTGGAATTAAATGGAACTGTTTTTGTTGGCCACAGCAATAGTACATTGGTTAACCCAACTGATTCGCCCTTGATGGGTTACGTTGTTCCTGTCAACAGGCTGTTTAGCCTGGCTGAACAGGAAACAATCATGCAAGTAAAACGTTTTATTTCCACTATTAATTATTAGCGGCAGCATCTTCCGGTCACAAATAACGAAACAGAAATCGGTGGTCTGGAAAGATGAAATATTGCTTTGTACAACCTGCAACGCCTTGTCAGTATGTTTTCAGAATCATAAGCTTGCAACTGGATACGGCGATGACAGGATTGAACAGAAAACGAGTGTATTACTGTATACGCGTCAAGGCCACCTGTGGGTCCCAAACTCGTGCTGAGACTCAAGGTGCGTTCTGATTAGTCGCGTCTCTAACGACCAACGGCTCATTCGTCCACTCACATTGGACTGAGGCTAACGCTTGTATGTGTGACAATAATTTATGTGAGTCTACTGAGTCCTGAGTTCTCTCTATCGCTGTCATTGCTTGTCTAGCTTGAGGCTGATTGCAACCGGATAGGAGCACAACATATATGTCCAAGCTTTCTGTCATCAGTGTTCACACTCAAACAATCGCCATATTAATGGCGGAAACGTACAACCATATACGAAAACATCGACTGCTCAATGCGCTAACAATTTCTTACCAAAGCGTACTGCAAATAAGCACATACTGAAACGGCTGTAATGATCCTCTTGCATAAGGTTCGTTCCTCCGAACAGACCACTTTGTTCAATTTTGTGGAGTTTCTGTAGGACCCTTAGACTCTAAAGAAACCACTGTCAGATAAGACCACAATTAACAGTTATGGTTCCAAGTAGACTAGATTATTTTCTGACGGACCACAGAGGTAAACACTACTAATTTGTCGCTTAAAACTTAGTTTTAAATAATCGGCATGAAGACTTACCTACATGGATCCGTGTATCAGAAATTGTTAAGATCTTTATGTCGACAGTCTTACGTAAATAAATATCACCTGTAACATTCGGTTACATATGAAACTACAGTTCACTGGAGGTTTGCTGCCGCTACTTGACATACGTCGTGTTAAGTTACAGGTAGCTTAAGTGTACGGAGTAAGCTGATCTCAATTTATTCGAACATCGCGGTTCATGCCTCCTTCCCAAAAAGTCATGGACCAACGGCAGAAAACAGTGAGGATGCTTTCACCGGCGGCCCATTGTTTTCTTGACCGCAGCATATTGCACAGATAACATGGGATATTTAACCATCTAATACAGTATGTACTTATTAGAACGTTATACTGCGGAGCGGACTGTGGTGTCTGATCGAGAGACATGAACTCCGAGTAAACAGTCTTCAGCACTTTCCGAACACACCAGAAAATATGAGAAGAGAAGATCAAGCACTGGTTTCGTTTGATGTCAGTGCTGTTTACGTCCATCAACCTTATTATGCTGTAGAGAAAATGGTATTGACTACTACAGGGGTAAGTTCGACTGAATGAGGTGTTAAAACCGGAAAGTATTTGCAAACTCAATGAATTACATCTATTGGAATGGATCAGATTCACTGGCCACATCTAGCGACAACTGAATTCGTGAAACCAATCTTGTAAAAGCTAGAGGTAAGTTCGCTGTTCATAATAAAAAGAAAAACGTAAATAGGATGTGGTGATTACAATGTATTAACCATTTAACGCCCGGTGCTTCAAAAAACTAGAAAAAATGCTCTACGAAACCACTGACAAAAGAGATTGCACTGTCATATATGAAAACTGTATCATAGAATAAACCCAGGATTTCTGTGGCTATACAAGTCAACAGTAGCCTTGTACAGGATAATCTCTCAACCAAAGAAGCGATTTGAACCCATTGATGAAAAAAGTGCAAGAGGAAATCCAATCACTGTAGAAGACACTTGGTCAGACAAGACGAGCGAGTCAGCTACATGACTATGTAAACAGAAGTTGGTCATCTTGAAGCACAACCAAGTTTTTTTGCTCTTAGCCTATAGTGATTAATCCGGACAAACATTCAACATGAGTATCCATGAAATCCTGCTTCAGGTGAACGCTAAACCAGCTGAAGAACGTTCGGAAGTCCGGTATTTATCCACGGGTTCAGTAGCCAAGCCCAATGAATTAAACAAAAAACATGAACCAGTTCAAACCAAAAACGTCTATCGAGCTAAAATCATTAAAGCTGGACAACGGAAAACAATCATGTCTAAGTTCAAGAGCAAAAATAGACACTAATTGACCAGACAGAATTTAGCAAAGAATAAAGTAACAGCAGAATGTGACCAATCAGATTTTAAGCTTAAAAAACAAAACAGCAGAATGTAATCCACCAAAAGTCAGGTTGAAAGGTCGGTTAATATTCTTACTAGGACTGTTAGGACGCTCACCTTTTTACCATCCCGGGGCACCTCCGTGTCTTTGATTGTACTGTCTTTCCATTTCTGCCTTCCGTCTCCCCCCTCTATTTTCAAGGTGTCGACATACCTTTCAGCCTGTCCGTTTGACTGAGGATGGTAAACTGGGGATCGCATGTGTTGGATGCCTAGCCGTTGACAGTAATTTCCAAAGATGGAAGAAGTGAATTGAGATCCGTTGTCTGTGACCAACCTCTCTGGTAGTCCGAAACAACTGAAGAGTTCCGATAATTTCTGTATAGTGTTGTCCGTATTCGGCTGTCGTAGGATGTGAACCTGGTGTGGGCATCGACGATAACCAGATACGTTTGCCCATTGAGTGGTCCAGCAAAATCCATGTGGAGACTTTGCCACGGTCTCTGGGCTGCTGGCCAAGTGTGCAGTTCACAATTCGCGGGTTTTTTTTGCAGCCAGACAACACGTTGTGCATTTTTTGCAGTGTTTCTTAATTTGTTTATCCATTCGTGGCCAGTATGCAAAACTGCACGCCAGTGACTTTATTGGGTTGACCTCTGGGTGCCCACTGTGAAGTTGCTTGAGCACCTGTCGTTGGAGAGCTTCAGGTACCGCTACTCTGTCGGCAAACATGATGCATCCGTCCACGATCGTAAGGGCTTCTCGATGGTGGAAGTATTCCCGCAAGTCACCATTGAGGTCTGCGTGCGGCCAAGTAGTGCAAATAAACGTCATTACTTGTCTCAAAATGGGGTCCTGTTTAGTAGCCTCCCGATCATCTCTACTGTCACTGGAAGTGCTCGGATCGCCTCGCTGAAGATGAAGTGTACATCAGGTTCAATATTGACAGCTGCTACTACTGTGTCCTCGCCGTTCGGTACCTGTGATCCGATGAGTCTGGATAAGGCGTCAGCTTGATCGAAGCTAGTTGTGGAACGGTACTGTATCGTGAAGTCGTACGCAAGAAGCATTGTTGCCCATCTTTGCAAGCGATTGGCTGTATAAACCGGATTCCTTTCCTTTAGCCGAACACTGCGAGCAACGATTTGTGATCCGTCAACAGCGAAAAGTGTCGTCCGTAAAACATTTTGTGAAATTTTCTTACGGCGAAGATTATAGCGAGGACTTCCTTCTCGGTCCGGCTGTAATTTCGTTCAGGAAGTGTAAGTGACCTTGCTGCGTGCGCGATTGCCTTTTCTTTTCCATCTGGGAACGTATGTGATATCACAGCACCGATTCCATGGTTGGATACATCTGCGGCCACGACAAGTGGTAGCGTCGGATCGTAGTGCGTAAGCAAGAGGTCTGAAGTTAACAGGGTTTTGACTTGATCAAAAGATCGTTGACATTCCGTTGACCAGTCCCACTTGACATCCTTCATGAGCAGCCAGTTCATTGGCGTTCGGATTCGATGGAGTTCCGGTAGGAAAGAACTGTAGTGACTGACCAGCCCCAGGAATGACCGTAGAGTTGACACATCCGTTGGAGGCGGCATCTTCTGTATGGCTTCTACGTTAGCTGGGTCAGGTCGTCGGCCGTCTTTGTCCATAATGAATCCAAGGTGTTTGATACTGGACATTCCAGAGCTACATTTGTTGGCGCGAAATCGAAAGCCATATTCGCTCAAACGAGTAAGAGTTTGGTCCAGCTTCTGTTCCAGATCCTCAGCGTTGTGATCCATGATTACAATGTCCTCTAGGTAGGCCGCCGCACCGGGAATATCCGTAACCATCGTATACATCACTTGTTGGAAGATGGCCGGCGCTGTTTTTACGCCAAATGGCAGACGGTTGATTCGATAAAGTCCTTTGTGGTTAATAATTGTTAACAGTTCTTTGGACTTTTCAGCTACTGGCAATTTTAAGTAAGCCTCGGACAGGTCGAGCTTCGCGAAACATTTACCGCCATTCAGCTTCGTGAAGAGATCCTCTGGTATCGGCAAAGGATACTGGTGCATTTCGAGAACGTCATTCAGGCCTGTAGAGTAGTCTGCACAGAGTCGTATTGTTCCATTTGCCTTCTTGACCACAACAATAGGGGCCGCCCATGCTGAATAGTTCACCGGTTCTATCACTCCAGCTTTCTGAAGACGTTCCAGTTCATGCTCAACAGTTGCCAGCACCGCGTAGGGTACTGGACTTTTGGGTTGAAATACCGGCTTCCTTCCCGGACAAAGAGATAAGATTTTCTTCGTTTTGGTGCAACAGCCAAGTTTTTTTGCGAACACATCCAAGTGTCTTTGCTGGAGAGCGTTTGATGGTTGATGGTGGACTTCTGGAGACATTGTGAGCTTCTGCTGAGTTCGAGTGAGATTGCATATTTGGATTAACTGTTTGTCAAATAAGTGCAGTCTGTCGATCCAATCCAATCCAAGGAGATTCAGGCCAGGATTGCGGGTAACGAAGCAGGTACCGCTGATTGATGAGCCGTTGAGGGCTGCAATGCATTGGATTTCGCCAATGATAGGCAATCGATTACCAGTGGCGCTTCGTGCAAGTTGGGTTGTCAGGCGTACTGTAGGTTTGCCAATCAGGTGCCACATGCGGTCAGAGATTAGTGTGATGTCGGATGCTGTATCAAGCTGTAGTCTGACCGACTTGTTGTTGATAAAGACGGATACAAACTTTCTTGCTGCGAGAACGACCTGTGATCTTAAGAAGCGGGGCTTGTGTGGCTTGCGGTAGTTCTGATTGGGCGAGTGATGGCGTTTCTTGAGAAGGCAGTGGTTTTCTTTGTGGCCCCGTCGAAGGCAGTAGGTTCACCGATGCTGTTTGAATGGGCGATCTCGGACATAATGCCATCCACCGCACTACCAACATGGTGTGGGAGGTTTTCTTCGGCTGTCGCGTTCCGACATTGATGCAGCCTTGACCGGGACATTCGAAGACACCGTGTAGACGTTTGATTAACTGCACTGTTCGATCATAGCGGTGTCATGCTTCAGGTTCGCTAAGCACTGGCATTCGGTAGTGATATCTTGGAGAGTAATTTCGGGACATCGTTCTATCTTTGCCAAAATTCGTGTTCTGATATCTGCTTCTTTGGGTGACTGGAGTCCACATGCGAAAATCAAACATTTGAATTTATCTTGTGTCACTGTTTAGAGCTTAAAACGTTTAGACTCCCGACTGACTGTTCCAGTGTACGTTACCCAGTCATCAGCTGCTGACTTCACGAGCTTCAGGCATTGGTAGCTTATGTTGCACAGAAATGACTGGTCATCAAAGATTTGGGACAGCGCCTGGGTGGTTTCATCAAAGCTTAAATCCCTTGGGTTCTTCGGCAAGATAAAGTTGATATACCGATCGTGTTCTGAGGTACCAAGTTTGCGGAGCAGCAACCTCACCTTCCGAGCATCGTCCGCGTCTGACAGTTCCACCTTGAAAAGATCTTTATACTTTTTGAACCAAGTCTCGAACGTGGTGCCAGTTACAGGATCAAAATGGAACTCACTGATTGAGTTGATCAAAGATTCTGCTGTAAGTTTGATGGATTCGTTGGATCCCGGTGTCGGTTGCTGGAAACTGAACTTCTGAGCCGGCGTTTCAGTCAGTTTTAATTGCGCTTGCTCGAATTGTTTCTGCTGCTGTTGAAGAAGGGTTTGCATCTGCTCGAATGTTATTGACATTGTGGGTTCTTCCGTCGCCAAATTGCTGTAAACCCTTCTAAACGGTAGGCTGATTTGTCCTAGCTATTTTAATTCGTTTGGCAAAATTTGGATCCTCGTCCCCGTAATATTAGCGCCAAAAATCTCAGTTCCGAATAGTATCGCGATTGTCCCGTATTCGCTCCCAAGACAAGCCAAAAAAGACGCGTTCAAATATAGAGCTTTGTTCCACCCCAAAAACGTGTGCGATTTGGACGACAATTTTCAAATTATTTATACGGTACATAATGTTCACACATTACAATAGCTAAAACAAACCAGCGTAGCGTTTAGAAGTGTTTACAACAACGACAAACCTCAAGTAAATTCAGACAGCTTGCGCACACGATCTTACTAGTCTAGACCCCAAAGAACTACAAGTATTGCCCTTTTTGAGGATCGAAATTTTGCATCTCAAATGTTAAGCTGAAAGAATTAACTTACATCTAAACTTGTACATTCTACCTCCGTTTTTTCAGTTTTGTAGATGCGTGACCTGAGTTGTCCTTCATCAGGAGTGAGCGACATTGTTTGCTTCGGTGAACGGTCCATTTGCAAAGGTGACTACTGAACAAGTAATACCATTTCCATGCTCTGTTACCGCCCGATGATGAACTATCGGGTGGGAGTATGCACATTTCAAAGCTACTGAGTTATCATCATGTGTTTTCGTCCACCAGTTGTTGGAAACTTTGTCACGTATCGTTCACGAATATCAGTGATTATATCAGTGATTATCAGTGATTATATCAGTGATTATCCAAGACTAGCTTGAAATGTTTAATCTCTGTTTGCTGCTTATACTCATTAACGAAACTGCTGTTAGTCTGCCGGCTAAACTCTTGTGTTGTTAACACGGGGAAAACGTGGGTCATTGAACAAATAGTAATCATTCCCAAACTAGCCTAAAATGGCTAACATCTAATGGAATCAGCGAGAAGAAACTGTCGAACCCATCACATACTCCTGATAAAGGTAACTTCAAAGTCAAAAAACACCTGAGAAATCAGCAGGTTGAAAATTACTGAACAAATATCCGCTGTGCGGTTGCGCACTGATTTTCAAGTTTTCGAATGGATGATTATTGACCTCATTCAATTCAAGAATACCGAGTTGATATGGTTTTCGTTTACTTGAGTAAGAAACAGTCATGCACAATGCATTCTCGGCTCCCAAAATGACCTACATGACTTTCCAATCTAATTACGGAAACCTCTTATCTTTGGGACGAAATTTAATCGAATTCCCTCTATCCATTGAAGTATCTACCACAAAGTCTGGAAGGGTTTTTAAATGCCGTCCCAAGTTCCATGTGAGTTTTAGTATTAGTGGAGGTGATACGTTAAAGAAAGGATCAAACCTTTGAGAGAACGTGAGTTACCTTAATCATATTTTCAGGGAACAATTCGATTTATGGTCAGTGGTGTCTTAACAAATCAAGTAATTTAACTTAGTGATTCTATAATCAGTATATCGCTGTTACAATGGGAGCTACAAAACTAGAAAATAATTTGACAAGTTGATCTTTTTATTGTAAAA
>LUCH01000085.1:106789-132829 GCA_013368495.1 Paragonimus heterotremus | reverse complement strand
ATATACCAAAGGTTTAGCACTTTGAGCGGACCACAGATGAACTACACGCCAGCGTTGTCTTTAGTCTCAATGGTCGGCAGATCAATGTACTCCTTGTCCCCAAAATTTACTTCTTTGTGGAGGGTGGATAATTTCGTGACTGTTGGCTGACTTTCTTTTCTCTCATATCTAGACACACTCGCCCCATATTTAAGAGAAGAACTTTTGTACAAAGTTTGCATGTAGCAAATCAGTTATGCCTGGTGTGAAGTCAGTGGCGCAATGGTCAAAATGATTGCTTCATGAAAACGCTGCCGACGTTTTATTCCTGGCACTGCTGACGAGTTGTAACAAGGGTGATAACCGAGTTTAGTGTTTCCTTCCGAATGGTTCTGACTCGATTGTCTATGAAGGTGAGACAGCTGCAACCAACTATGAGTGCAGATTTAGTTGTCTAAGCGGATCCATCATTGTGTGTCAGCTGTTCAACGGGTTAGTATCACCTTCACTGAGTGGAGTGTTAGCTGATAATCGGGCATTTCAAATGCAACTGAGTTGAGGCTCTACAAGAAAGTTTACTCCACATATGTATTCTTTATTGACATGACAAAATTTCGTGCAGGAAACTTGGTCCGTGTTACAT
The DNA here is from genome assembly GCA_013368495.1 of Paragonimus heterotremus. Taxonomy (NCBI): domain Eukaryota; kingdom Metazoa; phylum Platyhelminthes; class Trematoda; order Plagiorchiida; family Troglotrematidae; genus Paragonimus; species Paragonimus heterotremus. The sequence goes on along the minus strand of LUCH01000085.1, from coordinate 132,207 downwards.
CTTAGTGAAATACAAGGTTTTATATTCACCAAATAGCGGTTGCCAGAGTTCGGCTACATACGGAAAATTTAACTCCAATGAAGTCTCACTTTTCGTTAATTTCATATACAATCTTTGACCGGCAATTTCTAAACGTGCCTTGTTCAATGAGAAATCGAATTCCTATGGGCCTGCGGATGTCAAAACCGGAGAAACGGAACAAGTTTCACATGGTGAAACAAACCACATGCCTCACTGCTTCACTTGAATTACTTTGCCCAAATTAATATACATCACGTGATAGATCTTCCGGCTGCAACATTAACGAACTCTAACAGCAACGAAACTTCAGTCCAGTGTTTTTAATTTCGAAAGGGGCCGACTGAAAAGTCTGTGGAAATGCAATAGCTGCGATCAGTTGCGAGTGATGTTCAATTTCTGAAATCTCGTGTTACCACGACTGTTTTTGGTTCAGGCGTCTGAGAAACCAAGTAGAGACGTATGATTTTTAACTGACCAGAGAGTTCAGCAAGTTCACTGATAAAGTAAAAACTAAACTTTCGTAAATGGCCTTGAAGTGGTCTATAACAAACGAAAACAATGTATTTCAAAAATTATGGTTCTGTTAACTGACAGTGACGTGCATGATATTGTGTATCATACATCAATAACGGCTATCGGCACGCACCATTACGGAGGCGATATCAGAGAGCATAGCGCACGTGGCTGTGTGAATGCAGTCGTTGACCGTCAGGCGATAGGAGAAGATACACCCTTCACTGGCCTATTGCATTTAAGCTCGTGCCAAAATCTGCTTTAATTTTGTTAAGTATATTAAAACTTTATGACAACTGCAATGACTTCATTCAGTTAAATTTCCTGCTGTCCAGTTTGTTATATGTTGCGCCGGTCACAACAGCTGTTTCTGGTTTTGTGAGAATGAGGACATTTCTACCTGGTTTTGTAATGTCATGCTTGCAACCCCTAAGTTCACCCACAGATAAGCGGAAACAGATGCAATATGTGAAAAATGTGTGCACCAAGTGGAGTTTAAGTATGGTGACCTTTACGAGGTACTAAGATGAATAAAGATTTTACGGATATATCAGGTCCCTATCATCCAACTATGGGGGACAAGCAAAGTAACCCCATCCATATACACGTCGTGTATATCAGCATGCACAGATGACCTATCTCCACTTCTACTGTGTTTCGGTTGTCAACTTATTAGTCCGATTATAGCAACTGCTTATTTGAAGATTTCTTAAAAGGGGCTTCTAGAGAGTCGGCTGTTCGTCTGGCTTGGCTTTTAAGTTTCAGACGTCTGATCTCTAAATGAGGTCATTACATTATGGGGTATGGAGTCGAACGTTGAGCCAGAGCTTGGAAATTAGTGGAGCCCGATGATTACTTGGTGTCTGAGTGAGCACTTGATGTTGTTGTTGACCTGTCACCTAGAGGTCGATACTTATTCGTTGCTCAGGTTTAGTAAGTAGAAACTTTCAGGCTATATTTAAACAACTACGGTGCAACATTTGTTACTTCTTACAGAACTAAAAGTACATGGTTGAGGATGGATGAATGCAATGTGGCTAGGCGTAATCGTGGAAAGGACAGGAAATAGACAGTCATGTGCAACTTGAAATAATATCCATATTGGTAAAACACTTTGCTAATAATTGGACATACGCGGTTCGTTGAGAGTGTTAAAGCGGCAGGGTGGCGTTGATGCAATGTTGAACTGTGAGTTCTTGGTGTGGTTTACGTCCCCCACACTTTGTTTTGATGTGTTGTGGGAGCGCTCTGTCTCACTGACGTTGCAATGGAAACTTTTTCTTGTCAGACATACTCCTGTCCAGCTACTAGCATGTGTGGGCATCACGTACACGGCGTTTAGCACGCATTGGAAGCACCCTGAACGTGCGTGTGATTGTGTGTGTAAACGGTTTTGCTAATCATACTACTGACAAGTAAAGGGTCGCTATAAGTTGGTGCAGTGGACTTGAAAGTTGCTCCGTTAAAATTTTGTGTTGGGCCTAGAACGGAATTACAGGCTTACGCGCTAGTCCGTGATATGAATAGATATCGGCCCATGTGACCTTGGGCGTTGGTAGTAGAACGTCCGCTTAAGGTTAACCGAGAAGAAGCATAGTGAATGGGTGAATGATACTGAGCGACTTCGGTTTGGTAAAGAGTAAAGGGATGTTATTGGTCAGTCAATTTTTGTTTTTGGCCTTATAGCCCAAGCTATCATCAAGTCCAATCGTTCCAGAGGTCAGAATATATGAAAAATGTACATTAAGTTTGTCTTCGCCGAGACAATGTTACCAACTGACGGTTTACAGTGGTTTCAAGTGATAAAACTGTTTAACAAAATAACAGATTATGGCGTGGTGGATCTTGACATATTTAGCCGCCAATATGCTGTGGATAGGTAGGATATGTCTAATGATGTGTATCGAACCCTACCAATGGTCTGGTGGTCAACAGTATTCTGTTTGGATTGAACGTCTAAGAGTGACGTCATAGAGTCCTTTGAGCGAAGAACGCATGTCCGCTTATGTGTTGTTCAATCGTACACACGTTTTTTTGGCCAACAGTCTCCATATTAACAGTAGGAGAGAATTTTCGATAATCGCCGAAGAAGCAGTCAACTCAGCTTTCACTTCGGCAGTGTCATGTCTAAATTGTGAAGCCTAGTTAGTCAACAACGTCATCCGTACTACCGAACAAAGTAAAATGAAGTAGTTTAGACAAACGAAGGATAAATCCCATTCTAACGTTCTTTAAAACTAAACGTTTGTCAAATTACCAGGTTGCGGATTACTGTGTACCACACTGTTTTCGTCTTACGATGTTTGCTGGCATATTTGACGTCTTCGAACAAACCTTTTATTGACCACCGCAATCAGCAAACCAGTTTCTTACTAAGCGTTTATAAGGCAGTTCAGAAAATATTACATTAAACGTGTATTACAAATCAATTTGGCAAACAAACTAATTGGTTGACTGATTGCTGTAATCAGCCGATTAAACAATTCCATAAAGAACTAGTGCGATGACCTTGGTAAGTTCTACTACTATGATTTAATGTCAAAGTTCCTGTTGCTGCTTGAAATGACAGCGTTCTCCTTGGTCTTCGCACCTAGTTCGTATCGCTAACCTAAAAATGAGAGGCAACAAAATACATCGTTGCGTGAATAAGTCACGACGCTAGAATCGACACGATTGTGTTTTCTTTGGTTATATGCCCCTCACTTAGTCTGAACTGTCCATTAACCAAAAGACAATCTGTCCTACTGAGGCTCACCTGACAAGACGGGTGTCTGAACGTACAGCTCTACTAGCAAACATACGCCACTAAAATAGTCGCACACAACGGCTTGAAGGGGTTAGGTTAGCATTGAGTATCAGATCCGCTCTACCATTGAGACATATTTTCACAGTACACTGAACATAACTGCCTGCTATTATCAAGGTTATATTTACCATTTGCAATATTCAGTACACAAGTGCATTTTAATATCATACTCCCTGAACACGTTCGCCCCTTCAGTTTACTTTTTTTGGGTATTTCTAGTTTGCTATTTGTCGCAAATGTCAAACGGAACACACAGTTATTTTAAGAGTGTCGCACCTTTTGATGGTCTACGAATGTGCGGTTTTGCCGTATCCAATTTCATCCACATTAAATACGAAGGTGGTTGATTGAAAAAACGAGCGTGCTTGAGATGTTATACATACGTGAACTAATTACCATTGGAGTAAATAATGTAGGTGATTTGTTAAGATTTTTGCAATATTGTTTACACGCTTGGAAATATCGAATTCCTAGGAAATAGCTCACAAACACATCTGTACACATTCGTGTGCACCGACTTACATAGGCGATTATCAACAACTGAATCCGGACTGAACATTTACATCGTCCATCTCTAAAAGGTAACATATGTCTGTAGGTATAACATTTTCTGATAATTCCGCGGTTTATCCCCCTCACACTATATCTGACATAAACCACAAGAAACAAGAACATTAAACATATGAACTGAAGCATTCACTGAACAGCCAGCCCAGACTGATTTGTCAAACGGTCGGTTTCACTTAACTATTTCACACAAGCGGAACGTACATTAATATATATAGAAACACGCACGCGTAAATCAGGATTTCTGCAAGAATGAATTATACTCGTTTCTTGGGCGCCATTTAGCCGATTGGGGACTAGTGGACGTTTGATAAGTTGTGATTTATTCACAAAGGTTCAAGTTGAATCGATGATGGCACCGTCTAAGTTATCCGCCAAATTCCCGAAAAACAAAGTATTACGACCAGAGGGTTCTTACAAATGGGACAACCAGACCTGCCTTACTAACGATGTTTCAACATAGTGTATACACTTAGTTCCGATCAAGCATTTCAACGTGAGCCTTTTAAATATACAACAACTTTTCATACGGTTTCGAATTTTAGATTTCATAAAATGTCCCACAGCAATATTTTCCAAATGGGTAGTTTCACTAATATTGCGGTAGGCTTTTATTTGAAACAATTCACCGGCTTGCTACGTTATTGTCCCACCGAATGCTGTCAGTATTTTGCCAGGAAAGTTTGGAGATATGTTGTTTACTGGTGCGCAAACAGATAACATTTCGCTGCTAAGTCAGTGTTTGCTGACGGAGACTATCCGACCGGTATGGGCGACTAGGTTAAAAGTGGGGAATAGTGGTTTGTTGGAATCATCGTCAGGAGCGATTCATAACAGTTTCTCTACATGATAAGCATAAAACCCCTCTAATTAGCGATGACGTTGACAGATGTTGTTCATGTTTGAGGCTCCTAGAAAAAGCTTCGAAGGTTCAATTTCGCGATACCAATTTTAGTATCACATCCAGTTATTTCTAAGAAAAAGTAACGAAAGCAGCCCTCAATAAACTATTGCTTAGCGTTGGAATGGTAAAAGAACAACATAGCCCACAGTTAGGATATCATGCCAAATAGATGGAACGTATATAATAATTTGAAACTATAAATAGAAAAGGAAGACTATTATGCCTTCCTTCACCTCTTTGTCTTGTCAGATGCAAATGTGAAAACAACGTGGTAGTAAAGGCGAGTTCCTTTGAACGCAGTCTGTCATGCAGTTTGGACGTTAATTCCATTCCATTTAATTTAATTTGCATGGCAGTTGCCGTACTCCACCGAAATGAACGAACACAAAATCACCTCCTGGTAATATGATAATATGTGTATGGCCTTTAATCTGTATATTTTTAAGGCTAAGTAATTCGTAGCCAATTGTCTTGAAACTAATTTCTACGCGCAAAAAGCGTTGCGGAGCAACATACTACAATGCCACGTTTGAGTTGGAGTATAAGCTGTAGGTAGTTTGTACAGGGAAACTTTTGCGTTTATTGGACGACAGTTCGTGATCAGACTCTCAACGGTCGTTGCGTTCTGATTCCTTTCTTGGCGACGTGAAACAATAATCCTACAGCAAGAAATAAGTTGCAGTGTAATCTTGCTAAAACTGCCTTGTGTGTACAGACTAACCGGGGTCTTTGCTGGAAAGTAGAGAGATAGGTTACTGATATTCAATAGCACCGCTAAGAGTGTCTGGAAAAAAGTGCGAGCTTAGCATTGGATGACGTATTGGTTGCAACAACTGTCAAAACACAGCACAGCAGAACACCTTAAAGCAACAACTCAAGAATCGGCTGACAACGGCAGAACGCTATTTGGCACAAGTTTCGGTCATGATATCTTCTGAAACAGAATACTATGAGAGTACATTTGTCGAAAAACGAATTATCTACGATTCGAAGTCATAGCTAATTCAATTAAACTGCTGAGGATATTTGAGTTTACAATCGTGAAAGTGGTTTTTATCTGGGTATACTTAAGTTTTTTCGGCTGCTGAAACTAGTCGATGAAGATTTTGAAATGTATATACGGTAAAATTCACATAAGTGAGAATTTCACATTTGTATATACTTCTCAAAGAGCACGTTTGGTCAAAACATCAGACTACAATTCACCACATGATAAAACTGATCACCAGCTTGCATTCACGAGGACTGGCACTGGTTCATGCTTCTCAAAGCAACTACACTAAACAGCCTACTGATAAAGTGACATTGTGTAAGGCACTCCTACCACATACTTAGATACGAAGGCACTAACTGAAATGTGTCCCAGTGAAACACCTACTCATCCATAAAATGGAAGTAGTCTTGTTTATTTCACTGAGGGAGGTTGAAATGTTCGCTAGTTTTGGAAAATGGATTATGCAAATCCTAAGTCGAGCATATCCTTATTCATTGATAGATGTTTTGGATTTCAATGTGAACAGAAATTATACTCACACGTAGCTTTCGCCTCTGAACGAGCCCGCTGTAAAAGCCATTAAATTCGAATCTAACTATTATCAAACTGTACTGGTAGCGCATATGTTGGTCCAGACTGTACCATATATTGAACTCTGCGTTTGTGAGATTAGCTTGCAGACCATAACACCAATGATCTCAGGGTAACCGCAATCGAATGATGACCTCCAAGTGCCCAAAAAAACTTTGTACGAATAATGTTCAATCCACCAAATCATTTTAATAAGAAAATAAACAGAATCGCTCTGTTCAGTCCTATCATTGGAATTTCAGTTAGGTTGAAGGTACCGTCCACACTGAACCGCCTGTGGACTTGAGTATTATTTCGAATTAATCATAACTTTATGCTCTATGATTGCTTTGGTTTTTTTAGTGGCAGTGAGAAGGACCCAAATCATTTTTTCATTTTACTGTAAACAGTATAATAGTGAGGTCAAAAACTACTGTAAAATACTTTTGGCAAGTTAAACGACTAAATATACCGTGAAATTTTAGCAAAAGAAAATTTATCTTTACTTTGAAGCCTATCTGTAAGTTCAAAATCAGGTTTCCTATTGGGATTTGAAAAAGATTGTCCAGAATATTCTGGGGCCGTGTGTCAAGGTGCCACGTGTAAGAGCAGATGGCGAAGGAGGTGTTACAAGGTGGCTTCTTGTCCTTGCAAAATTTTTAAACCCACGCTGACCTTGGATAGGTATAAATGGAGTAAGTTCTCAACCTACTCAATATTTGTGTTTCACTAACTGCCCATCGGCTGTGACCACACTGACCTTCTTCAAAGGAGCCAATACAATATGAAGTTGGTCCAGAGGCTAGAGTTAAACCATATTGTCCAATAGCGTTTCTCACAGAATTCACAGTCATAAGGGTTCTCTTTTATGAAGAAGAACAGAGTGAATTTCCTAATCCAAAAGCTGTTATCAACAATTTCAACGGAATCCTAGTAAGTAGGTCTCACAAGCACATATTGGTTAAACTTTTGAATTTTTACATCTTTTGAAACCATTTTTGACTAATCATTTATAGTACTTCGAGTAATCTGGACATTTCACAACAGTCAGCTATTGGGGATGTCGTGATCAATGTTAACATCCATAATCAGTTGAACAAAACTTCATTGGAATGTCGTTGTGTTTTCAAGTAACCTGTCTATTTGAAAATTAACCTTAGTCTGCACAACATGTTTCATTACCTAGATGTACCGTACACTGTTCACATTTTCCACTATTCAGTTATTACTCTTATATCGCTTCACAATCAGTTGCCGTTTGTATACATGTGGTGCTGGGTTTCAACTTTAATATTTCTCCTTAAAAACGGACTATCAGTTTAAAACATTCGACGCATAAATGTTGTCGTTCGTTCTCCTCTTGAAGCATTCTGTCATGACATGTTCCTTTCAAAAATGACTGAAAATGCCACCCGACGAATATTCTGTGTCATACATACAATTAACATGCGTATCCGGTGATGCTGTCACGTCGTGCACATTGTCCAGAGCAAAGCGTTTATGGAAATGTTTCTGGCAGCGATTGCTTCTAAGGGACCTTATACTTCAAGTTACATCCCTGTCTGTAATTTCCCGGATTGTTTAATGAAACATAGTACAAACAACGATGTGTTGTGGCTTTTGGAACACACTGGCTTCAGCAAGTCACAATACGGTTAGACTTCCGCGGGTCACGGACTTTATTTATTAGTCCGATGGTCGCGTTGATAGAAATGGTTTTTAGTGAAAAGTAACTTGATCGTATGAATCTCGTTTAAGTCAGTTATACTCATTGAGTGCGAACAAAACCCCAATTGACTTCACTGAATAGTTGGTGGCTAACAGATCACTATTAAGCATGACACAACCAGTAGCCAAACAAAAATTCACAGTTCGAAATAACAAGCAAACAATGTCATATAGTACAACTCTGTCAGCACCCAAGAATCCAAAAATTTGACTCTATAGACATTCATATGTTCCATTTTTCTCGACTCGTCTGAAATTGGGTAGCCAGTGTAACTCTGATTGGTGGACCTAAAAAGCAGTTAGCCAATCAGCTCCGATTTACGACCACCGATTCTGAATGGGATACACACACGTTGTTGAGGGTTCACTGTTTATTGTGAAACATGCTTAGACAAAACCTAGCTTAGAACAAAACTGATGCTCAGTCGAAAGTATATTTATTCGCCTGAGAGTCCTTCTGGAGGATTTAAACAAACACAGTGGATAATTTTACTTCAGCTCTGGTATGTAATCATTTGTTTCCTATGTGAAGTGCTACAAGTGAAACTATGACGAATGTTTTCATTGTAGAATAGGGATTCACAATAACACTTAGTCAATTCTTAGTTTATTACAGCACTTTCTCCTAAGTCCAATGAGAGGAAGATTGCAGAGATTTTATCTAGATCCGTGTACATAGGTGTAGTCCGTTTGTAGCAAGTTTCATTTCGGGTTTATTGGCATACGTTTAAAAACAGAGTTAGGTGTCCCTTCAAAACTGCTACCGAGATTGATGTAGTGGAAAATTTTGTCTGTATGCTATTTTGTGTTTTGTACAGACAATTTCTGACTCAATGAGTGCAAGCTTGGGAAGGGTGTACGTTTTGCAAAGCAACATATGTGAAACAACTGTTAATTTTGCCAACAATATAATCACGGAAAGCATAGGTTGTTTTTGATAACATGCAACAAATATTTGTCTACGTATGCATACATAAAGAGAGGAACAACATACACTCATTTTATCCGGAGTAGATGTGGAGAAAAGCAAAAATACTATAGATTGTCCATCATCCGCAAATAGTGAAAATGAACAGTAAGTTTTGTGTTGGTGATCCACATATAATATATGAGAAACACCATATAATGATATGAAGTTTTAAATTACGTGAATAAAGTGGGGGTAAAACAGATTGATCTGGCGTTGTTTTCAGTTTTTCCCGAAAGCATAGCATGGATATTTCAAGATTTCTTATCGTGCGACAAAACCATGAATAAATCTGATAGGTTAGTGTTGTATTCACTTCAATGTAAGTGGCTAGTAATCGACTAAGTGAACAGTAGATCACATATTGAAACTTACAAAGACACTTACAAACAACATTTAACTTTATTAAGCTGCGTAGCACAATAAATGTTTCGAGAAAAAACATGTATATCATATTTCAAAATCAGCAGTCGTTGGACCGCTATTCACAGATGCATTATTTTTTCACATTTCACAAGGATCAAAAGAGACAAGCTAAGTGTAATCCAACAAACACAAGACGGTTCTCGAATTTTTCACTAAATCAAGTGTTGCCATGATAGATACTATCTGGAATAAATAGATGAGATTGCTGATGAGTAGTCGGAGATTTGACTAATTTCAAGTTAAAAATCACCCACAAATGATCGCAGCTGTTGCATTTCCACAGACTTTCCAGTTACTATCTCTTGAGATAGTGAAGAGTTCAAACATCTTAATAATAGGATAGATGCTCAAGTAATCCGTTAAAAAGCCTTGAGTCGCTGCCAGTTTCATGGCTGTTCAATCAACCATCATTCAGTTACCATATTTTCACGTGGTCAAATCACGCAGTCAACAGCCACATCGGCTAAATTACCTCAAACCTTCACGAATCACATACCTAAACGTCAATCATCCGGCAATAACAGTGAGCCTGTATTGGACACTGTTATGTTCACAATCAACTGCGTTTATCCCCTGGTGATTGTGAGTTGTTCGTTTTGAGGTAAGCAACTGTTAACATTTCACTGATTGTGATTACACACGGCAGGCTGCATGAAATTATCCGTAGAGTGTTCGTAACACATAATCGTTTCCAAGGACAGCGAGCGATGATTCAAAACTAATCTTGCAACCAATGACCTTCAACTAGAGCATGAGTTACGTAAGTTACATTCATTTTACCATCTAAATGTACATCTTTCAATGTTGTTGACTGTCATGACACTTAGTTGATGCACAAATGTTTACTTACCCAATTTTGTATTCATAAAGTTTTACTTAGGTAGATTTCGACTATCAGATGCATAGGCTTTTGAGTAGGGAACTTTTAGTTACGGTAATCGTGTGTTTACGGCAAAATACGGAGCATGACAATGAAACGTTGTTCAATCGGTGTAATCACACAAAACTCAACAATGCTGGTCGCCTTAGTACAGGTCAAACAATAAAGGTATTGGCAAGTTTTTAGAAACCCAAACGAGGAGTAGTATAGGCAACAGTAAATACGCATGTTGAGTAGGTTTATTTTGGTGGAATCGATTTTGTCTGACTCATCTTAGCGTATCTGTGACCAAATGAACACTAGTGTGCACTTTTAAAACGTACATTCTGAAAAACAACTGAAGCAAGCAATTAGAGCTAGTTTATTGTTTTGCGTTCAGTAATCATCAATAAGCTGGTTTGTTTTGTTTTGTGCTGAAAAGAAAAACAATTTGTTCTCACTTCACAAACTATTTTCACTTTATTTACGCACGTTAGTTTAGGCTAAATTATGCACTGTCCACAGTGACATATATAAATATGTGTACTTCATGTTTGTACCAACAACTACTCAGCATCATGCTAGTGTCACAGTTATTGTAGAAATCACACTTTCAGAAGCTCGCAGTTGACGTTTTATCTCCTAATGCTTCTAAATATGGCGTGTAAAGCTTATTTAAAACTAACACAACACGATTAAGTTCAGTCTGTTAATTTGAGAACTATTTCTGCATCCACTTAAAGAAAGCAGTTCCCTACGTTGGTTGTTTTATCTAAAAGGATGTAAATCTATCATATTAAAGTTAGTCAACAAGAGGGCTTTGCTTAAAGAACAACGAAATTAAAATGTTTGCTAACTTTCGAAATTTCGTGAACGGTAGCATTGAGAAGTAAACGTGAAGTATCACAAACTAGGGGCGGCCTTGACTACCCTCACCTCATCATGATTACTACCATTACCTCCAGCAGATGATCTTCACACTGTTCACATATTTTTAGTTAATGTATAGCTAGTCTGCCAAAAGTTGTCGTGGAAATCAATGGGCGTATTGGGGACATGTGATTGAAGAACTTAACTTTCATAGACAGAACACCGCTTACATTTTATAGTAGACTTTACTTCCGCAAGTAAATATATGTTGCCTGAGGTTTACAAATCATATATCTCAGCGAAACCTACGAACGTCGTGGAGAGTTTTTTTCTTCATTCGTGTTTGTAACGGACGTACTTATGAGTGCTTTGAACTTTTTACCAACGTAACTGGTTTTCCAATGATGGTTATTTTTCTGTACTGGAAAATTTTATTTGAAATGTTGTTCACAATTCTAGCAGCCGATGATACTAGGCGGCTGTAAGCACCTCTTCAATTTGCTTCACGGATATATTTCCCTTTAAACAAACCAAATTCTACGTGGCTTTCGATCACATGACATCTAATGATCCGCAATGTGCCCTTTTAAGCAAACCCCTAGTTCTGCTACTTAAGAGATCAGAGAAGGGAACAAGTGAAAGTTGCAATTGACTTTTTCTGAAGTCGTTCACCACGAACAGTTCAGTAAACAAAATGTAAAATTTGATGCATATTCAGAAAGCAACGTTTTTAAACAAAAAATATATGTATCTAGGAGGTAAATTCCGGAAGGTAAATAGGTGACTGTCGTTCTGTTGATATATTATGGCAAAAACTATAAGGGTATGTTACTCACCCTTTGTTTCTGCGGTACGTTCGCAACGTGTATGCTAGAAACTCGTGTCGTTCGTCAAATGCAAGTTTCAGTTGTCCTGGTGTTAAAAATCAAAGTTTCTATAATATGTGCTCATATGTACGAAAGTTATTGTCATTGCAAGATTGCGGTCCATCTGCAAAATTGGACCATGTTGCTAATTTTGCCTCAAACTTATTGAGAAACCACATCAGCAATGCACAAAGTAAGGCTTGATTAATTACCGAACAAATACAAGTTCTCTTTAACTTTAACGATGAGTCATTTTTTTTCTCCTGAAATCTAACACAAAATCTTACGAAGTATGCACACAAAAATACATTGTTGAAACAGCAGTGGGCCGGTCCTGACGACTCTGCCCAAATGTGGGTGGTGTCTAGTTTGAAAAAACGATGCATCATACTTCATCAATTGTGCTGTAACTTATTTGGACAGGTGATTCCGCGATTTATTGGAATGAATATCGTCGTGGTCCCTATACACGGTATACAATATGATGTTAGTATGTGTACGAATTCTGAGCCTTATGTAAAACTCATAAAATCTCCCACGCAAACTAAATATGAGCTGACTGTTTTTCAATAAATTCTCATGTTTGGCTGGTACAATTATATATAATTAAGTGGCGAGTTAGAAAACCATTGATCAACAAAATGATTGGGTGACAACTTGATTGGATAAATAATTGTCACTAATGCGCAGTGGTTGGGAACACAGTGAAAGTCAGTCTTGAGCAGGGAGTGTTAATCGGGTTGGGACAAAAATAAGGTGGAAGATTGTTCCACCTGTTGGGCTGCCCTGTTCGGACAGGGAAACTCCATGGTTCAAACGAACATTATGCAACTTAATATGGCTTAATTCTACTTTGGATGGTTAGGAAAAGCAATAACCATTCGAAATTATTTCCAATGAATGCTGGATGGAATCCTAGTGTGGTTCTCAATATTCTTCTGAAAAGCTGCGACGAAATATTCCGTTGCCTAGTAAGTGGAAATATCTAAATCTTGATCTATCCGCTAGGTCCGTTACAACTTCAAAATAACTGGCGTCTGCAAGAGGTTTTTTTAATCCACATGAAGACACTAAAAAAAGTTCAGAAAACGTCCAAATAACGCCATCTGTTCATTTCGTTCGTATCGACATACAAGATTTGTTATAAATTGCGCGATAACAAATTTAACTCTATCCCATGTTATATACCGGAAGCACTTCAAGATGTTATGTATAAACTATGGTTAAAAGTGCCTACATGTTTCACAAATTGTGTATCGCTATTTACAAAAAATACAAAAGCATTGAAAACATTTCTCTCCTTTCAGAAGTTTGAACTAACCCTTTAGAACACGAAAATTTGTGGATGCCAGCATTTCGTATTGACTGTCCAGTACCAAAGTTACAATAACATGAGACGTTTTTTCACTTCGAAGAGTTAGGGGTGGATGAGATGGATAGTCAACCGATGGGTTAGGTAAGGTCACTAAATTCATGACAGGGTCAGGCTTAAGAAAAATTGTTTCTGAACACACAGAGTCGGTTTCAGTAGATTGATTGCAAATGTCTCAATAAACCGCAAGATTCTTGGATTGGAGTGATGTAAGAAGATTTTGAATGCACATGACGGATGGATGATGTGACCGTGATTAGGATGTTCCTTGTCATTTCAGACACAAGTTACTCGCACGTTTCGAAGACACTGTTGTTCTTCGGTAATACGGAGTTATGCACCCATTTAAGTCAAATCGGAAGTTTATCTGTGGCGATTTGCCTTTTTGAAAATGTGTCCACCAAAAAAGCTGTCATTGCAATGTGATATAAAACCCCAGAAAAGGTTGACAGTCAGAATGCGATTGAAGTTTAAGTTACACGGTAGAGATCAAGTGATTGACATGTCTGGCTAGTCTGTGACAGTATAGGTTACGAACTCAGCATGCATCTCTCTGGCGCACATTTTGAGATTACACAATCGGCTGTCACCCTAGACATAATAGTACTACCTGCTGCCGAGTTAACGTCACATTTAATTTCGGATAAATTTTAATCTCTGTAGACGACCAGTGTATTTCACTGCACACCTAAACTTACAAAGCTATCTTAAAGTTGTTGAAGGCAGACAGGTTTTTACATACAAATCTGTTTGCATGAATTTGATTATCATTGAAAGGTAGTCATTTGTCTAATGTAGATCGTTTGATTAATTCCATTGTTGAGATGAGGGTTTTAACTCAAACTTTTCTCTTCCTTCAGGTGATAACATTTCAGTGGAATTTTTTGAGTAAATCATGATAGCATACTGTGTACTTTCTCTTAACCAGACAATATATTCCAATGAACACTAACTGCATAGATGATTCAACCAAAAACATACCCACAACGTTTGAGGAATCAAACTGCTGACAAATATAACGTGTGATCAAGTTACTGGACACTAGGTTAACATGGTAAAACAAAAATTTGCCGAACGAACCTCTAAGTCGTCGTCTTAAAGCTTCTTCACTCGATGTCAAACTGTTAGAACTAAAACACCAAACAGAGTGGATTTTTCATGGAAAAAATTAACTAGACAATTTTCTTTACCTATTTCTTTTCGTTGTTCATTTATCAGCTGGTACACAGTGAATAGCTTCAATCAACTCAGTAACACAAAGGAATTTTAGATGTTTTTCTTTATCTTTAAAGTTTTTTTTCAAATGTTATCGACTTTCACTTGATAAACCATAGAATCCAAATTTCATCTGATATAGCTGTTCTATCATGTTGACGTCAGATTGAGTGATCAGATTAATGAACTTAAACCTATCGGAAATGCAGTTCACTCAGTGACAACTGCAGTTACTTAAAACTGATGACAATATGGTAATTTTTGAATATTAGGTAACGCTCCGGAAATGATAGTTTAACATAAGTTTGATTTACTGTTGCAGGTAGTGATTGACAGTCTTATGGACATTGGCGCCGACTGAGAGTTAAAAACTCTTATCACGGGCGTCGACGAATAAATGTACCGGACAGGCAAACAGACGTGTGATGTCACAGCAAGAATTTGTGGTGAGATCTTCGGATTTTTTACTCATCCCAATTAATGGGCAACACAACTGAATAAAACATATGATTGTTGAAGACATAAGTGGAATTATTTTGTCAGATAGACTGTCTGCCATCATCACACGATTCAACCAGTAAATAGGAGTTTTAGTACAGATTGCAAATCTCAAGTGGTATTCTTTAGGTTTGTTGCAACCGACGTAATATTAACAGGAGCACTGAGATAGTGTATAATCGAGGCGATTAGGCGAACAACTATGATGTACAAGATGATTGGCTGTATTGGATACCCATCAATTGGGGCTGATTTTCCAGTTGATTAGTGTTTATATTTGGTATCACCGATCAATTAAAAATAGGCTGCTACCTTTCAAGTTGGCACCGTGTTGTGAGAGATTTGGCACGGCATGGCTCCACTAAAGTTGTCAAACGTGAGGTTTGTTAAACATGTACTGTGACAAGCTAACATTGATTATAGAGTGTTACCGGAAACTTTTTCCGGTTTTTGAACTCTAGACTAGTTTTCTGGTGTTACACGTTAATGGTTTCGTTGTTCAGATTTTTGCGGGCTTTCTTTAGGCAAACAGCATCAGAATAACTGTAATTGCAACTCATACGACTATCCTTAGGGATTGGAATAATCAATGTAGGGGCATTTATGAAATAGCAATATCCAGTCAAAATTAACTGAGAATGTATTCCTTCAAAGTCAGTAAAAGTGTTGTTGGTATCACGTTTGATGTACACATGTTTTAGTTAATTGACGCGTTTTAAATTAAGTATACTGGATTGCACTATTGATTGAAGTAGGTGGAAACTCATCTTGTTTTACCGACAGTGAAGTTCTAGAGTCCAACAGAATCACATTTGTCGGTTCAAAACCAAAGTAGCTTGCTGAGCTTTCCATGGGATCAGGTGCTGGCTGATAGAACACCTTCATTTCTAGGTAAGGACCTTTATAGAATAAGATAACGATCTTCCTCACGATGGTTAACGCTTTGTAAAAGAACCAGTGATTTGCGCAATCTCTAATAACGGTCGCCGTATTGACTGAATCAATGACCGTTGCTAACAATTATGTTGCGAGCAGTCTCAAAAACATCTCTATTAAAAATGATCGCTGAAGAATAATGGCCTTACTCAGGTGACAGCAATGGGAACCAATATGCTCCTTAATTCTAGAACATCTCAATGTCATGGTGGATTTGAACGAATGAGTCACCAGTTAAAAAACTCTTATTTTAATAATCTGCATCTTTTTCCGGTTTCTTGCTTTAATAAATGGTTATACCCCCCAGTGTACTCATGCTAGGTACGAAGTAGAAATAGGTTCACTACAATTACGTTTGAACTTAACATACTGCTCACTGATAGCAAAGACAAGAAACGATTGTTCGCGAAATCAGACGAGTTAGTTGCGTATACTAATCAAAGTTTCCCTTCGGTATTATTTGTGGGCATGCTATTCAACTTCAAATCTCCGATTACCATTCACTGTCACGTAGACGCGGAAGGTACCGACAATATCGGACGGCTTTCTAAGTGAAACCCTTCCAATGAATACACGTACAGTTACACACACACTAATGAAATCGATTCAAAAATGTCTTTTATTATAATCTGCAGTTTTAGTTTCACGAACACCTTGTCCAAATAATAGCATTTGGTTCTTGACATTTTTTAAATAACATGGACACGTTTCGGATGTTCACCTTCAGTTAACAGTCACATTTTGATTAGTTTGTAACTGTTTGTTTATCGACGGAACTAATCAAAATTCGCAGAATGAAGCATGATTAAATTTTACCAATAAACTTGCAATATCCTCACCTGAAATATCATGTTATAAAAATATAGAGAATTGCTTATTGTTAATGGCATTTTTGCATAACAGCGCTGAAAAAAAACCTTTGTTTAAATAACCACTTCTGAACAAATCGATCCCCGAGTGGTCTCATTCAAAATTGTTGCTTTATTACAAATACATACCTTCAGTTCAGCAACTCAAATAGTTCACATTTACCCACTCCGTCAAATAGATTTCATGATGAATAATACTTTTATATGAACTTCGTTAACGGAACAATCACAAGCAAAAGAATAATGTTCCCCTGGATATAGGAATGCTGACGAATCCTCTAACTGTGGCAGTTATGCTCCCTTTACTTAAGTACTCAAACATATATGTTGGAACCAGCTAGCCGAATGAGGTTAGTTAGAATCGTGGTCCGAAAAACAGCGTGACTGTTTTTAATACAGCTGACGATCCAATACAGCAGTCATATAAATAAGATTAGGTAAAACTAGCATAAAATACAATCGTTACCAGATCGTATAAGTGCAACTTCATCGTCAACGGATGTATTGTGGCATAATTTTGAAGTTCAGTTCGTTAGGCATAAACCGAGATTGCTTGTTAGATTTAATGCTGCAAAATCTTCAAACTGCCGTAAACGATCAGTCAGTCAAAGTTGCTTCCATGTGTTATCTGCTTTACAGTGGACTAGTGAACCAATGAAAGTGTAGGGCACTGAAGATGCCAAGTTTCTATCGTCTGTAGTTTTGTTAATGGGAGATTTTGTTTTTGTGATTTGTGATGAAGTGTGCTGACCACTTTTGCGGCATTGTCAACTGCATTCACACTGTCAAATTTAGACGATTTTTAGGTACATTGTTTGGTAACACTGGGAAGTGAGCCAGCTTAAACGTTGCCATGAAAACATCAGTGCATATGAGAATGAGTAATATTCACGGCGTTAAACATCCTTCTGTTACCGCATTTGACGGAATCCGTCCGTAACTATACATACTGAACGACAGTGAAACATTACGACTGATGTAACCCCTGGTTAGTCTCAACAAACGGAGATTGTCTGGATGGTCGAGTAAACAGCCTACAAGTCACTGTGATCAACAAGATTAAATTACTCGATTTCTATCGTTTTCAGTCAAAAAATGCACGTGTAAAATTAGTGGAAGTCTCTTTTGAAAAAGCAATATATAAAGTATATACCCTTCACCCCTTATGAGGTTTTTGTTATTTTTGGTAAAATACTGTTGCAACGTACCAGCCAACATTATTTTCGAAATTCAAAAATCCGATTTGGTTAGCCATAAAAATGGCAAGAAAATATTAATGTTTCACAAATGCCCGAAAAAAACGATCAAACATCTTATCTAACACATTTTAAACCAATCTGGTTAACTGCGCATGCGAGTTAATTCCTACAAGGAATTTGGACATGACACTTGGGAGAAAAAACATGATGTCCCAAGATGTCATCAATAAATTTAGTACGAATGAAGTCAAAGAGTTTGGGCGTCCTGTTTGCCATGTTATTGATGAATCGGTTGAGACTAACACAATGTTATGGGCGAATTGTTATACTATACGTTTCAACCACCTCGAATGACCTTTCTCAGGAGTGTTGTAATGAAAAACACAATAACAATCGATTTATCAATCACATGATATTCTATTAAATGAAAACTTCGTGCTTTCTTATTATGCATGGATATGAAATTAACTGTTTGCATCAAAAGAAGGAGGTATGTACGAACCTGATGAATAGAACTAGTGAACAGACAGGAGAAGCGGATTGAATTTCGGAAGAAGGACTCACTGAGAAAAAAGCAAATTGCTTTAGAAGAAATGATTATAAATTCACAGGTTGAATATTGGGGTCTCATTAATAAAGCCTCATCACGTTGCAAGATGCTTTGTTAAATCACAGAATTTACGTCGTGAACTATTACTCAAGTTCCATTTGGAACTAAAGGTATTGCTGTGAATGAGCTCAGGTTTGATTCTAATCAGTTGTTTTATCAATTATTTCTGCAGAACATTATTCCAAGTCATGACAGCAAAGATACTTGTACCCGCGTGATCCAAACGTAGCGAGACATTCCATGAAAAATCATATTTTATCTGGTCATATTGTTTCATATGAGCTTAGAACTGTCGTATGTGAATGTTATGAAGGCTACTTAAAATGGACAAAAAGTAACATACTTTTGGATTTTGCAGACGCAAAAATGTTCTCTGCAAACAAAATGAAACATTTCCGAATAAAGATCAAAATGTAGAAGATGAAATGTTGGATGAGATTTTTAGGAGTAAACAAGGTCAGCTTAGACTTAGATGGACGAATTCTTTTGCGGATGGAACGATCGTTGACTGTTAATCTTTGAAAACGAGTTACATACTAAGCTACTGATGGTATGTTACATTTTTGTGAGTAAAACCGAGAAAACATAATTATCAGCCTCAAGATGGTAGTCAGATAACAATCAAGTTTTAGAATCCTTCCAACTTGTTTGTGACGCGAAGATTCATGACCACTGGCGCATTTAACCTGGCACTTACAGCAGACTTCAAAACACTAGTCCTAAATACCAAAGGCAAACGTGGTTACTCAGCCTGATACTGGACAATGACATGTACAATGAAGTGTACGATTGTCGGCTTTACTGTCTTGATTGGCAAGTTCCACTAAACTTTACTGTTTGAACCCGTAGACTGTGACAAATAAGCTGCAATGCAACGAAGCGTGGCAAGAATTATATTGTGAAAAAACACTGTTGTTGATTCTGCTGTTCAAATTGGACAATTGTAGAATAGTATCGTCAAAGTTATTTTATCTTTCTTGGGTTAAAGGCGCACTTAGACAGAGCTTGTATATAACAATTTTAACAAGGTTTACACTTGATATGGAGGCCCTTGTGTGAACTGTTGCAGGTTATTTCTTCCGGCAAATACGTTGCATGTATATTTACAGTAGTGTACAATATATGTTCTAGCGGGCAGTGGCGTAAGAGAATAGTATCCCATATCTGGTCATAATTCCGGTCTGTTTGTATAGATGGGTTTAAGAACACGCTACTAGATGACTTATTCACGAATAATACGTTGATCTTTGCTAGTAGCTTAAGGCAGCTAACATGTGAGTTCAGATTTTCACCAAACAGGAGCGACAAAATAACGTCCGATTGACAAGCTGAAACTCTGATCTATATGATTTTGCAGTGCGCATGAGGGTTTCTTTCTGTCATAGTGCGGATTTTGAAAATGTTACGATCAACTGAGCATTGTCTGATTATATGATGTAACATGACGACAATGTATGTACACATTAAATAGCTCCATAATTTTTTTCGCTTTAAGTCGAAAATTAGCAGAGGCAGGGAAGCCAAACGACGAATATGTAAAAATCGTGAAGCCTGTGAATAAGGAAATTAACTGATGTTCGTACATTTTACTTTGGAAATGTAGTCCAAGTACTTTCATCTTGTATACATGCCCACGTGAAACTGTACGAACACAGACAAGTTTAAGGCAGTACATGAATGTTGGTGTTCCGATAGGAAAAATGAATAGGCTTTTATGGCTAAAAAAACGCTCCTTGAGGCTCCGGTTCGATGAATATAACTAAAGGAACACAATTGTATATGTTTTATAGTCCGAAGAAATTGGTGGGAAAAATTCGAGGCGAGAGATTTTGTTAAGCGCTTTGGTTCACATGCTTCCGGGCCTGTCAAAGTTTAGTCAGAGTTTCAATCAGTGACACTGTAGCTTCTGACACAAATGCACGTTGGCATTCTGCCAAAATCTGTTCAATTTATTATAATGAGAGAAATTATACAGAACTCTAATGGTAACAAAAGTACATGATTAGGAAAAACGAATTCTGCCTTCTCCAATAAAAGTTTGGAACCGAAGTATCAATAAATTTCTAAAGCTCCATGTTTCGTAGAAAACGTTCAACAATACCAGATTGCTATTCAGTGGAGGTTTCCAGCGGGACAAAACTTGTGTTGGGCAACAGATGTGCACGGATTCCAAGTGATGTAACTTTAGTGGCATTGTATGCTTCATGTTTGACAGTTTTAAGAAATTATTGTTGCAACTTATGTGAATATGTCAAAACACCTTTGTTTTATGTGATAGGCGACAGCGAATCAACAGATTATCAGTCAAAGTTATGAATCGTTCATAGCAAACATCTGTACGGTTCATGGATCATTTTTAGTGCAGCTGCGATCGAAAACTTGAAATATACGACGTTATCTGTTGTAACATGCAAGTCGGCTGTTTTCACTCTGATTGTCTGTTACGCTTGCGGACCAACTGTGGAGTAATGTGGAGGCATTGCGGGACAGCGTTCTTCCGGAGTAGGGGTTCCAAAAACAGTCATGTGAAAGGAAGCAACACGAAACAAGCATGAGCCAGAGGCCCAGTAAGCCATGTACACGACTTGCACAAACGATAACTAAGACGGCGCCGATAACGTAGCAGTACGCCCTGTTACACAATTCGATTTCAACCCATGCGCGCCTGCTGGTTTCGGTCGCACATTACACTGCATTATGGTAACAGCCAATGAGAAAGTTAACAGCAAAAATTAATCATCACTTTACTAACCACAGTATCCAGAAAAAAAAAGACAGGTTTAGTGGACATTATTTTTGACCTTATTGGTGTCAGTTCATAATTTCTGATGGATCCAAAACCCATTCCAGTTTTTTCAGCATGCACCGCGTTACCTACTAACAAGACATAACTGGGTACTCATAAATGGAATAGGTTATACTGTTCGAGAATTCCCTTCCCTATCATTTTACGCTGCTCCATGGTTGATCAGCTATAGATTTTCAGAACGTACCGAAGCGACTCAACTTACATGTAGACAAACATCTGAATACTTTTCACCCTACCCAGTGAATGGAAATGCATAAATCTTGTTGGATAAATTTTTAAGTTGTCAAACAATGACCACATTTCAGAGATTTAAAAATTGTTTGTTTGCAGTTGCGTTCCATCTGAAGTTCAGGATGGCATCCATCACCGTCTCAGCTATGATCGTACCAGTCTATGACATATCATTACACATATGACAGATCATTACAAAGAATTTGAAACGTTAATACAAACGTATTGTAAATGAGAAGGGAATCCCCAACTAATCCAAATACAGGTATAGAGGCTGACAAATACGCTCCAGTTACTCTGTTTACATCTAATAACTTGAGACTGTTTATTAGAATTCTAATCAATTTCTGGTGAATCTTAAGTGAAGCTAACGATATTGCATTCAGTTTTCTTCAGGAAACAATCTTCCAGCTTTTCAAAACCTTACATGTCCAACAGATGGAAGTTAACTCAGGTAGCTTGACGCGTAGCGTGATGACCATAATGATGACAGATACCAGCTAAGAAAGAAAGCACAATATTGTCATCCTGCAGTGGTTTCAAACCCTTGCGATGACCGTGTAATCCGATAAGAGAAAATCACACTTCGTTGTAACTGTGATATATTAACACAATCTTAGCTGTTACTTGTATCCATATTGACTCCCAAGTTTTATGTCACCTTTTATCTTGTTACAACCAGTCAGTTTACAAATCGCCCCGCAGCCCACCTGATTAATACTTAATTGATACATAGATATTGATGGTGACTGTCTGTAACAACCATGTCGTACGTACCATGAAGGGAAAGAACGAAACATACATGTAAACGAAATTAAATTACAAATGCAATTTTGAATATTCACACTGCTCGAGAGATTAATGACGTGATGGAGGTGTTCATTGTGTTGCATTTGCACCCAGAACGACTGAAACTTTCACTTTAACACTTTTGTGTCAAAACCGAAAAACAGGGTTGCGTCCAGTCGTTACTGAGAACAGCTGGAAAGATTCACACAAGAAATGCAATCCTTGGGGAACGGCGATTTATCAATCAGGTTTTCTGGGATGACAGTATCCTCCTCCTCTCACTTCTAATCTTACCCGTGAAACATATTCCGAGTAAACAGTAATGACAGCCTAAAGCGGAAGGCCTTTTTACTATTGTCACGTGAAGGCGCTGAGGTCAGTATGTCGATGTACTACGGATGTGACTTGCCGTAGATATAGTGGCCTATATCATAAGTCGGAATAGTGACAGACTTCAAAGAATGAAGATAATAGCAGACTTGCGAATCATGTACCGATGCTAGTAACGTGGATTATCCCTCTCTTAGTATCGTTTAACGAAGAAAATATGGCGTCACTGTTCCTCAGATGTATAAAAGGACAAGCATTCACTGAGAAATACTTAATATTGGCTGCCTTTCACAAGTGAAAACTAATTGACGCAAATGACTGAGGTAAGAGGCGGACAGCGGACCTTTGACTAATCTGTCAGCCCAAGCAAACCGTTTAGTAAGACGAACAAAGAGTGTACATTAAGGTGTCTGATACCTAAAACATGTTCAATTAAGTGTTTGATAGCAGAGTTTGTAAAATGGCAAAATACGATGTTTATCATCTAGCGATGGCCTATGAAAGATTATATCTTACTTACAAACTTGACTGCTGTTCACTTGGTTATTGTAATTAAAATACGTCGACTAACGCTCTGTTCATGTAGGGAAAACGAGGGACATCATAGTCGTGAGTGACGGCTCGACTTGAAAGGCTGACTGCTGAGTATCTTTACCGGAAAAGTTTATTATCTCCCGGAGAAATAGCGAACTATGTGTTACATTGTATGCTTTGTGACAATAATATTTTATAATTTACATTGGAAGATATTGGGCATAATTCGTATGTGTTTCGCAATTCGGAATACCTCAAATGCCACCAGAAGCAAAATGGCTTAATTTGATAAGACTACCTATTGTGTTTGCTGACTCCAGTTATACAATCTGGATAACTTTATTTCAACCAGGAGATGCTCATCTGTATGAGTGCATAATCCAATCAGGGTTTTTTGGGACTACAATTACTCGCTCACAACCTTAGTTAAGCTTCAGTTGGAAAGCTGGCCGTGAACAGTTATCACGAACCATAGTTCTGGGTGAGCAACGATATTCGGAAGCTCGCGAAAATACGTTTTATGCTGAGTACGAACACGGAAATGATTGTACACCTTTAGCAAGTGTCAGCTATGAGAAGTCATTTCCACAGTGTACGATGAAATCGATTTACACTTTAGTCATCTGAATGAGTATGGCTGAGTACAGTTCTTTAGATGACCAAACAGCAACCATTAGCGACTGTTGTAGAAAATGATAAAACAGTAATTTTATGAGCAATTTGCACAAAACTTGTGTAGATCTGAGTAACGTACTCTCTGGGAAAGTGGATAAAATCACAGTTTAAGCTGGAAATTTTGAAGAATTTAAAGAGATCGTCGTTTCATAACAAATAAGAGATGTAAAACGCTTTCACATTATCAGGACTGTCCCGTCAATTATACCGAATTATTTGTTATGTAGGTAAATATGAGGAAACTGTGCCCAACAACACGGCTTATTATGATGTGAGGTTGCTCTCACTGAAAGCAGACACTGGTGGTCATCTGTGAGCTGTAAATGGCTCGGGACTAACAGACATAACAAGTAGGCATCTTGTTCTACAACTGTTCTCGTCGAATAACTCTGATGGCTTGAGGTGATGAATGAGCTGTCTGGAAGTATCACAAAATGATTCCAGTGGGGCTTCGTGATGGTTTGTGTGATACTGAGGAAATACTGATTTTGTTAAGTTGACTAACCAGTAGGACAGTCAGAAAAAAGCTTAACATTGCATGTAAACTGGTTGTTCTTTGAATGAAGGTTGAAGTGCAGTTTAAGTGTTAGTCGTTACTCATTAAAAAATAAGAATATATGTAGTGTACATTCTAAAAAACAACTTTCCTAGTTGGCCATATTTTGATAGAACATGTACAATTTTGAAATAATGCATTTTCCAGGACAGACCTTAAATATATAATTACAAAGTATACAAAGAAATATAATTACGATTTTCATCTGACCACATATATTCCTGCCGCTTTGGTTTGATCAGTCTTACATGCAACCGGACGTAATCATATTCTTCGCAGAAGCTTATACTGTTAAGCTGAATAAGCAATTTATGAGTAAGATTCAAATTGGCGGGCTGAAAACGTATGAAGTGTAGACTTCCATACTTGGTTTTTCAATCTTATTAAAGGACTGAAGGTACTTGCGTTTCTGAGATTTGCAACGTATTTTCTAACCCTAATGATCTCTTTAAAAGTGGTTGAATAAAGTGAACGTGAGAAGAGTTCAATTATTTCCTTAGAGCAGAAAGAAGACATATATTGCGATATGTTAACATTTCATTTACTCTCATCGGTCGCAAACGTAAAACATGCAAGTTAAATACATCATACAGATAAGGACAGACAGGGTTTAGACACACATACAAGCACACCAAGTATTATGTAATCACGACCATGGTAACCCGATGGGTTTTTAACAACTGTTACTGAGTTCTTACGAGCAT